>NMUG010007034.1:0-12273 GCA_002855965.1 Monotropa hypopitys
GGACTCCAGTGGAATGACGGCTTCCATGCCGAAGGCCGGGGAGAAAAGGGTCTGGCCGGTAGATCTTCTAGGTGTGGTTCAGTGTGCCTAGAGCGCACTGTGCAACTCTTCGGCCCACCTTCCTTTGGAAGCTTCCAATCTCTTTTTGATGACGTTACCGACCATTTTGTTCGACGCTTCGGCCTGTCCATTGCCCTGGGGGTAATGTGGTGTTGAATTGTAGAATTTGATTCTATACTCGGCACAGAAACTGGTGAACAAGTCTCCGACGAATTGAGTGTCGTTGTCCGACACAAAGGCATAAGGTACACCGAAGCGGGAGACTATGTTCCTCCAAGCGAATCTCTTCACATCTTTGTCTTCGATCGTGACCAGTGGTTCGGCCTCGACCCATTTGGAAAAGTAGTCCGTGGCTGTTATGAGAAACTTGAATCCCCCTGGGGCTGTCGGCAGTTTTCCTATAATGTCCAAGCCCCATTGGGCGACCGACCATGGGCTGGTTAGAGGAGTGAGTTCTTCGGCGGGCTGTAGGATGATAGGAGAGAACCTCTGGCACGGATCGCACTTCTTCACTAGCTGCTCGGCTTCCTCCATCATCTTCGGCCACCAATAACCCTGAGAGATTGCTCAGTGGGCCAATGATCTCCCCCCTGTGTGGGCTCCACAGCTGCCGGAGTGAAGTTCATGGAGAACCCCATCGGTCAATGTGGGGGGTACACAGAGAAGATACGGCCCGGAGAATGACTTATTATAGAGTTTGCTATCCTGAGATAGCCAATACCGAGCAGATTTATGGATGATTTGATGAGCCGTCTTTTTGTCCGCTGGTAGAGCTCCATCCTTAAGATATGCAACGATTGGGTCGATCCAGCTAGGTCCCTGGTTGATGTAGAATATTTGCCCTTCCAACGGTGGCTTAATGCTCGGTCGGCTCAAACTCTAGACGCTGATTGTTCTGTACTCTTTTGCTTCTGCCGCCGAAGCAACCCCCGCTAGTGCGTCGGCGTGAGCATTCTGCTCTCTGCCGATCTGTTGGATGTGGATGTCAGGAAACCCCAATATCATGTTCCTGACTCTTTCCATGTACTTTCCCATTCGGTCGTCCCAGCATTCATACTCGTGGGTAACTTGGTTGACGACCAACTGGGAATCGCTGAAGATGGCCAGGCTATGAATTCTGAGTTCTTCGGCAGCGGATAGTCCGGCAGTTAAGGCTTCGTACTCTGCCTCATTGTTAGAGGCGCTGAAATTGAGTTGAAGGGCATGCTCATGAATAAGACCGTCGGGAGAGATGAGTACTACTCCGACACCACTTCCCCGGCTATTTGAGGCTCCGTCCACGAATAATTTCAATGAATCTGCCATGGCCCCCTTCTGCGCCTCTGAAATGCTTCGACCGTCGGCCTCCATCATCTGAACGTTGGGACATGGAGGGTCCGATCTAGGAGAGTACTCTGCAATGAATTCAGCAAGGATCTGCCCCTTGATAGAGGTCCTCAGCTGATACTTGACATCAAAGTTGGCCAACTCCACGGCCCATTTGGTTATCCTCCCCGACAAGTCAGCTCGGTGAAGGAGCGCCCGCAATGGGAACTCATTCAGAACAATGATGGTGTGAGCCTGGAAGTAGGGTGCAAGCTTCCTGGAGGCAATGATTAGTGCAAATGCGAGTTTCTCGAGAGGAAGATACCTTGTTTCCGTGCCGATTAGTGATTTGCTAGAAAAGTAGACCAGGAGTTGCTCTTGTCCCTCTTGCCGTACTAATGCTGAGCTGACTGCATGCGACGTGACGGCCAAGTAGAGATAGAGCTCTTCGCCTTCCTTCGGCTTTGCCAGAAGTGGTGCCGATGAGAGATATGCCTTGAGGTTGCCCAGCGCCTGCTTACATTCGTCGGTCCACTCAAAGTGTCGGCGGCTATTATTTCTGAGAACTTCGTAAAAAGGTCGGCACTTATCTGAGGACCGACTTATGAATCGATTGAGAGCTGCCGCCATACCGGACAGCTTCTGGACTTCCTTCAGAGTCCTCGGATCTTCCAACCGTTGAATGGCCGATATCTGCAGAGGGTCGGCCTCAATTCCCCGACATGTGACCAAATATTCGAGAAATTTGCCGGAGCTGACACCGAAGGCACACTTCGAGGCGTTGAGTCGTAGCTGATGCTTCTTGAGGATGCTGAATATATGCTGAAGGTCCGTCAGGTGGTGGTCCTCGGCCTTGCTCTTGACCACCATGTCATCAATGTAGGCTTCCACCGTATCTCCCAGCTCGGCACTGAACATTTTGGTTATCATCCGTTGGTAAGTTGCTCCGGCATTCTTGAGGCCGAACAACATTACCCGATAGCAAAATAATCTGCAAGGGGAGATGAAGGTTGTGTAGAACCCGTTCTCATTAATTAAGCCTAACCCTTAAATTAAGATAATTAAAATCATTATAATAAATTAATAAAAAGTATCAAAAATACTTCTAAAAGCTTTAAAATATTAAAATAGAATTTCAGGAATTTTCTGGAAATTTTTAGGGTCAAAATAAAAGAAAACCAAAATTTTAAGAGAAATGTTCTACATACCGGTATCTTGGAAGCCCAAGATATCGATATCTTAAGCTTCCAGATCAGCTGTAGATACAGCCATGGCTAAGCAGACGAAGCAGCTCTTTTTGAAATCGCGTATATTGATTTAGTATCTCGTTCCCAAGTCTTTGACTGCCCCAAAACCAAGATTTGGAAGGTGGAAAATCGTCCCTAGGGCTGTAAATATATATTAGGCCATTGTGTATCAAAAATCATTTCAGATCAAAATCCTCTCAAACCCATTTCGTATCAGAAAACCATTCTTCTCCCAACCTTCTATATACCTCAAATTCGTGTTTGAGTGTGTGTGAGAACCAAATCAAAGGCTAAAGGGGTATTGTTAAGGTTTAGGTTGGTCAAGAATTGGGTTGGATTGCTCTGATTGTTGAAGTGTTCATCCGGGAAGAATTTGTCCCAGAATCCCCTCTTCGTCAAATTCGATTTCGTTTAAATTCATCATCCAAACGAGGTAATCTTCGTATTCTATCTCGTGTATTAAGTTTTACTCGTTCTTAGGGTCATGTAGCATTTTAAATCATCGAAATTGGTTGAGTTTTGAGGATTTTGGGCATCTCAGAACCTCCATTGTCATCTTCCTTGCAGGTCTGCAACAGACTTAGATACCGATATCTTCGGTATTCTAGATACCGGTATCTCAGGCTTAAAGCCATGCGGTATCTTGAATCCTTGGATACCAGTATCTTGGGTTTCTGCTTAGAAACCGGTATTTTAGCACCTGTAGATACCGGTATCTTGGTGGTTTGGGCTTGCGGTATCTTGAGACTGCAGAAAACGGTATCTTAGAAATCAGTGTCTGCGGTATCTTTAAATTATGTCAAACCGATATCTTATTAAAAAGACTTAGATACCGATATCTTCAAAATCCTAGATACCGATATCTTCATAGAAATTCCAGAAATCGATATCTTCAGATTCTTCAAACCGGTATCTTGCAAAACCCTAGATACCGATATCTTAGCATCTAAGATACCGATATCTAGGTAATTTTCCTAACTGGGCAGATTTGGTATTTTGAGCAGAAAATGCAGAAAATATAGAAAAATCATGAAATTTGATAAATTAAATGTTTTATGTTCTAATTAAAGAAATTATTGCTTAAAATAGGTTCGGATCCATCACCATCCGTAGCCATTGATAAAGGGAAGAACATTGCCTAAATTCACTGTGAGTATATATTCAGAACTCTATAAATAAGATAGTAAATTTAAATAAAAGCATTTTCTACAAAAGCATGAAAAAGGAAAGGATTTTTATGAACAATATCACTTATGGAAATAATGTGGAAAATGAGACAAATATGGAAAATGATGTTCGTACAGGATTTCGAGAAAAATGGTAAGAAAGAAGAAATACGGAAAATGGTTTTCATTTATACTTCAAAAAGTATTTTGACATAACTATCGTACTTATATAGCCTTGAAACCTACCTCGGGGTTTATGTCGAGGAGTTTGTTACTAGCCTATATTGGTATGAAGATACAGTTATATATATATATATATGTGCACCTGGAGGTTGGGTGCTAGTACCTTACCACTGGGAGGTGGAGCGGCCCCTGAAACTCATGATCTGTGTATTCATCAGACATGTTTATTTAGGCGACAGATCTGGAAATAACGCTGGTTAGCAGATTTGAATGATCCTTGGCTATACTAGTATTTTATAATATATAAGTGGAAAGAATGAAGGAAAAAGGAAAGATGTGAAAAGATCCCTTATTCGATCTTGTGATAGTAGGATCAATATTAGATCCAGGAAATGTGGAAACGTAAAAGTTATGGAAAAACACATATTATTATTATATAAGAGGAAAAATGTTTTGGAGAGTGGAAAAGCAACATTATCACTTCTTTTGATGAAAAATCTTCACTTGTACAGATTTTGAAAGAAAAAAACGTTATCTTTTGGAAAAGGAGAAATTGTAAGAAAAAGGAAAGTATTTGAAAAATATAAAGAGTTTTGTCACACATTTACTTCCTATTTATTCTGTTCTTTTATATATTCACCACGCCGTCGTGCTGACGTGTTTTTACATGCTTTTTAGGTGATCGTGTTAGAGTTCCACCTTTCCAGCTGCAGAGTTGTCAGAGGTTCTTTTCAGTTACAGTTTCTACTAGTAGATGTTGTTCAGTTTTAGCTTCCGTAGTTTGTAGTAGGCTTTCGTTTTGTTGTACTGTTCATTTGTTATTCAAGCCGGGTCTTGTTTTACCCAGTTTGTTGAGCCCAGTAGACTACCGTTGTACTCAGTTTTTATGTTGGCAGTTCAGTTTCATTTCAGTAGATTTTTATTTTATAGTTGTGTTTAGTTGTAATCTGTTTCTATGACACTGCCACGTCGCCAATTCGGTAATTATTCTATTAATTATCGGGTCGGGTCGTGACAGGTTGTCTTCTCCTGATCTGGACCGAATATAGCTATCTGGTGGTAGCCCCGGTAGGCATCCATGAAACTCATGCTGGGATGCCCTGCCGTCGAGTCCACCAGTTGATTGATTCTTGGTACAGGGAAACTATCTTTTGAGCAAGCATCATTGAGGTTTGTGTAATCGATACAAACCCTCCACTTACCACTCTTCTTTTTAACGATCACTGTATTTGCCAGCCAAGTGGGATAGTGAACCTCCCTGATGGCTTCTGCCTCTTTCAGTCGGTCAATTTCTTCGATGACGGCGTCGGTATGGGATACGACCGATCGTCTGGACTTCTGAACCACCGGCTTGTGGTCTGGCCGTACGTTGAGGTGATGGCTAATGAAGGAGGGATCAACACCCGGCATCTCATAAGGTGTCCAGGCGAATACCTCTAGGTTCTTCTTGAGCAGTTCTACCATATCAGTCTGCTCGGCGTTGGTCAGGGATGAACCGATAAGAAAGAAGCATTCAGGATCATCGATACTCAGAGGTACGGTCATAAGATCTTCGGCTGGTCCAGAACCTCCACCCAGTGAATCTTCTTGGGGGTTACGTTTCCCTTGACGGTGACAATGTAACACTACTTGGCTGCCGTTTGGTCTCCTCAGAGCTCTTCCACTCCCTTGTGACCGATGTACTTGATGACTTGGTGATAGATCGAGGCCACCCCTTTGATACTGTAGACCCAGGTTCGGCCTAAAATGGCCTTGTAGGGAGATGGGACATCTACCACCACGAATTCTATATTGGTGGTGACCGAGCCGATCATTACCGGGAGCACCATCTTGCCAAGAGGCCAGATAGATGCGGCATTGAATCCGACAAGAGGCACATCGGTTGGCTCGAGGTCTGCTTCTTTGAATCCCAGCTTCTTGAAGAGGGGGTAATACATTACGTCGGCAGAACTACCAAGGTCTACTAAAATCCTCCAAACGTTGCAGGGTCCGATGCGGAGGGTTACGACCAATGCGTCGTCGTGGGGATGTTGCACCCTGTCGGAATCATTGTCGGAGAAGGAGATGGAGTATTTGGAGCCGAATCTAGGTTTCTTCGGCCCAGGCTGGACGATCATGACTTCTGCTGTGGCCGTCTGTTTGAGCTCGGCACGAAGTCTGTCTTCTCGGTTGCGATCCATCATGCCGTGGATCACGTTGATTGTTCTGATTTCCTCCTTCGGCTCATAATTTTCCACTTCAGTCGCCGTCTTGGTGTTGTCGACATATTCCTTCAGATGGCCAGCAACTACCATCTCCTCGAGGAAATCCTTGAACGCTCGGCAACTGGCCGTGAGATGTCCCTTTTCTCTATGGTAGGAGCATCTGAATCTGTCGTTGTGCTTCCTTGGGGCTCCCATCCTACGCTCCGGCCATCGAAACCACGGCTCCTTCTCAATCTTCCGCATTAGGATATAAAGTGGCTCCTTGAATACTGTTGTGTGAGCAACAAATTCGTAAGGTTTGAAAGTTCGTCGGTCTCCCGTCTCTACAGTATTTGTCTCTCTTCGCCTGGCTGGAGTGCCGCCGTTCTGGTTGCCGGAGCGAGCTTCTGATTTGCTCCTCTTTTCTTTTGCCTCCTCCAGCTTGGCTTGCAGCTCAATCCTGGCCATGAGCTCATTCATGGTGGCGGAAGGGAATAGCATGAGGTCCTAAAATTCTCGACTTGTATGATCCAGGCCGAGCTTGAAGGAGGTGACGACAATCTTTTGGTCACACTCTTTTATTTCGTTATAGAAATCTCAATACCGGGTCGCGTACTGACGCAGGGATTCAGACCTTGCGCGTCTGAGACCGAGCAGGGAATCCACCTCTTTCTTCGGCCTCGAGCTGGTAACAAAGCGGGCTAAGAAGACTGAAGAGAGGTCCCTCCATGAGGCAATGGACCCCTTCGGCAGTCGGTCGAACCAAAGAAGTCCGACGTCCCCAAGGCTAGAGGGGAACATTTTGCACATTAAGGCATCATCGTTGGAGTAGAGAGACATCATCTGTCGGTAGTGGACGAGATGAGTATAGGAATCGGTCTTTGGGTTGTACTTATTGAACTTTGGGACTGAGAAGCCGACAGGAGGCCTTGCTGCGTCAATATTAGGAGTGAATGGTGAGCACACCAATCTTTCATGTCGGTCATCCTCCTGCCGACGTGTCTGTTGTGATACTTCTTGCTCCGAGCGGGAGAACCTATCATCATGATGGATGCCATGATGGTCAAGGCGTCGGTACTCCCTCGGCGGCGATCTTCTGGGCGGGACCACTGGGTTCGGTCCCAATCTGTCGTGGATTGACCTCTGTCGACTCTCCTCAGGAGGACAGTTTCTCCGTCAGTTAAGCGTCGGTTAACCGTCTGCGGCCCCCGTTTCCACCTTTCCGACCAAAGGATACCTCTTCCCTAATGCCGAGGCATTCATGCACTAAAGTCCTCTCGTTGGAGAACCTGCTTCTCTTGGGAGAGGGAGTTCAGTAGCTTCTACCCTTCGGGTTGGAAGTACTGTCCTTTGGGTCGGCCCTTGGTTCAGCGGCCTCCCTCAGGCGCTCCAACTCCAGCCGAAGGGAATCGATCTGATCATCTATCTTCTCCAGGTCCACCTGAAGCTTATTGATCAATTGCTTTGTGGTTAATTTTACTGGAGGGCTGGGGCAAGATGACGTGTCATAGCTGAGATCCTCAGGGTGAGTACGCTTAGAGACGCTATCTCCCTCAGCAATGTTCTTGCCCTTTCTCTCTGTACGTCGTCCGTCGGCGCCTTTAGCTTTGGGAGTGTTGATAGCCTTGGAAGTCATTGTCCGAACAAGATGGATGGATGAAAGTGAAGGCTGAAGACTTCCCCAGCGGAGTCGCCAATTGAAGTGGTGGGTTTGTCTTCCTTTGCCCCGCAAGTTTGACTGTCGGTCCGAAGCAATGAACCTCCAACCTAGCTGCACAGGGAACAAACGTTAGGCTACCGGCCGGAGTCGCCGGTGAACCCTCCTATGATAAAGTCAGGCGAGGATCTTAGAGAGAGAAAGTCAAATGGACAGAGCTTGGTCTAGTAAAGATTGTGTACCTCTCTCTTCCCCCATGGTCTATATTTATAGTGCAATGGCGCGTTGCCACTACGCGCTTCGGCGCGCGTGCTGTCGGACCAGGCTGCCTTCAGCAGAGCGTCTGACCAAATATATAGGCGCGTGGCAGACAACCCAGCCGCCCATTTGCATCGGGTCGCGAGAAAGCTGTCCTGTCGGCCTGCGTGCGCCAATATTATGTGTGGGGATCCTGGGACACTGTCCTCGAGGAGGATTAAACTGCAAACGAGGACCATGCGTGTCAGACCAAAAAGGTTGCTGTCCCCGAGGCATTGTCGAAGCCCCAGGGTCTTGGGCCGACGGGAGCATCGTGGAACTCTACTGCCGGCCTGACCCCCGAGAGCTTGTTGGAGATGACCTTTCCGTGCTAAAACCGGGCCGACGTAAGAATGACTAGGTCAGCCGGTCACTGTTGAATTTCCTTCGGTCCCTACAGTTTTCATAACATATTTTTAAATACAATAAAATGTCATGAACCAACTTCCATCATATTAACAATGTATGTTATATTTTATAAATTAAAGCCAACTAAGCTTACATGACACAACAACGCCAACTAAGCTTACATGACATAACAAAGCCAATTAAGCTTACACGACACAACAAAGCCACTGAGCTTATATGACACAACGAAGCCAACTGAGCTTTCTTGACCTTATATTTTCACGATATGATATAATATGTCATATACCTTCATTGACCAAAACCCTTAAATGGTCAATATCAAATGCACACATGTTAATACAATGCCATTCACTAACTATCATTCACACTTAACTAATACGTAAATAATATATGCAGTTATCAATTCACAATCTCAAAAACTTTAACCGACAATGATCAACTAATTTAAACAATAAACATCCACAGTAGCATTTAATCACACAACAATTAAGTTGTCACAAATTTTCAATCACATAATCCCCTAGATGATCCATGCCTAATGATAGCATGAATGATCAACAGCAATTAGCAACACAAAGGTATTTACTTCATTGAAATAATTGACAACAAATGAGCAACTAAGTAATTTAAATATTTATAATTTAGTCACTTTGAATCTTTAACGATGTTGCTTTATTTTCTTTATTCATCAAATGTGTCCATATAAGTTTCTTAAATTGGTGCGACTTGGTTTGAATCGCCAGACCGGATTTGTGTCCTCTTTCTCCGATCATCACCAAACCACCACAACAACACCCCGAACACAGCCAACACAACCAGCCAAAACAACCACCGACACCTAGCCACAAACTCAACCGAACATCCTAACACCACAGCCCACACACACACATACACACACACACACCTGCACAACCAGACACACACCACACATCAACAAAACACAACTGAGCACACACAAACCACCCCATAGCCAAACACATACACACACAGCCACACATACACACATATACTGTCGCACTCTGAAAAATTATATTCCTTTTCCTCGTAATTCTTGAATATTTGTATAAATTTTCCATGATTTCCTCTTGAATTATCTCGGATTTTATTGATATTTCGAGCCTCCCCGAGGCTTGTATTTGGGCAGAGCGAGGTTTGGGATGTTTGGGGATACATTTGGAGGTGTTGATTCATGTTCGGATGCTTGCCATGCTCATCGAGCAAGCACACATTTCGATATGCAATTCCTTCTCCCCTTTTTGTATATCGTAATAGGACCTTTCTTCTCCCCCTTGTAATGCTGCATTTCAATATGCAGTGGTCTTGATCCATTTGTATATCGAAATGCACACATTCCCTTTTTCTTTGTATTTCGATATGTAGGCCTTCTTATGGCCATAGTCAAATTGTATTTAGATATATGTTTTAACACATATTGAAATATCAAATCCTCTGTTCCAACGTAAATCCCTGCATTTCGATATATGCCTTTCACCCTTCCCTCGTATTTCAATATGCCCATCTCTTCTGTATATCGATATACACTTCATTCGATATGCCCAATTTCAACTGCATTTCGATATGCAGTCACTCCCCACATTTCGATATAGAGTAACATTGTTCATCTGCAAGGATGAATAATGAGGCTGTATTTCGATATACAACTCCATGTATATCGAAATACAGTAGTTCAGTAGTCTCCTTGGCTGAGTTAGTGAAGGGTATTTTGGTCATTTTCAGGGTTGATATGAATACACCATTTGGAGATAAACCCTTACTTTCTCACTCAGAACATTTCCCCCTCTCCCTCTCTACCATTCTCTCTTTCTCTTTAAATTCACAAATCTCTCTCAAATATCCTCCATCTCTCCTAATCTAGAAGGATTTAAGCTTTCAAGCCTTCATCAACGATGTTCTCCTCACCAAGCTCTCCCCATCCACGGTCTCGAATTATGCATTAGAGTAAGACCACTCACCTTGTCACGCCCCAGATTTTCAAACCATTTTTTTGAAAACATTTAGTAAATGGGGAAACAAACATGGATCATCACAATCTAGAATAAGTACCAAAGCATCCCATTTCAAATATACTTGAAAACCCGAGAGTGAATGCGGAAAAATAAACATAAGTCCAACACATAGAAAAGAAGAGAGAGGGAGAAGTAGAGATAAAGTTTAAGTTATTACATCCCACAACTCCTATTACAAGCCCATTGGGCCTAAGTTCAAAATAAAGAAACGTCCACGAGTCTTCCAAAAATGACGCCAATCCATCAATGCTTCAATTCATTCGACAAGTTGTTCCTTACCTGCAGGGTCTAAAAAGAAGGGCGTATCACGCCAAAGTAGGGAAATATCTATCAACTAGTATGTTCAAGACTAGCGTGAACGAGTGTATGAATGCATAGAATGACATAAGCAATATGCATGAGGCAATACAAGGCAATGATCCGACTTCTACAACATGATAACAACTAACCAACATAAAGAAGTGTTGCATAAAGGACCACAAGTCAAGGGTCAACACATAAGTAAGTTCTCATTCCATGATCTTCAACGAAGGGACTACTAGACAAGAGTCCACACATGAGTACATATGAAATGCTCGTGAAAATGTTGAATAACGAAAGTACATCCATCTTTCATTTCTTGTTCCATATAAGACATAACATCGGAACCCTGGCCAAGGTATTCTATAATCAAATGTCACCGGAATCCTAACCAAGGTATTCCATCATTAATGTGTCGTTAGAATCCTAACCAAGGCATTCCATAATTATTTTCGTTGCGTGACGTTGATAGGGCGAGGTTGGATTAGTGGCTCGTCAACACACTAATCGAACCTATTCGGTCTTCCCCAAATAACGTTGGGAGGGCTCTCTGTCACGCCCCATCCCCGACAACTGTAATAACAGCCATCTAAGGACGGGCGCGCGACGATGGAACACGATAAACAACATTAATCTTACAATAAACTAAAATACTAATTCAACTAGAATTGAAAATAAACTGAAACTACTGAACTATGAAATATCTACAAGCTAAAAGACTATAAACTGAAATAAATATCTACATCTCATATACTGAACTGAAGTAAAAACTCAACTGTACAAAATGGGCTACAAACAACAGCCCCAAAACTCTCACTTTTGAAACAACAGGGCTAAACAATGCCCAACAAACAAACTGAACAACAAGTACAACTGGTAGAAATAAAATAAAAACTCTGAAACTGGAAAACCTGAAGTGACTCGAACAACACCTCCTCAGCACTCAACTACGCCTCACCGCAGGCTGCGGCTCAATATGTGGACACGCTAAACGTAGAGGTCCTCCTAAGAACTCAGACTCTTCACAACAGCTGGACCAGTGGACTCTACTCTGACACAAAACAGCAACACCTGGAAGGGGAAAAGGGGAGGGCCAGCTTTGGGAAAATCTGGTGAATACTTATAAGAAAAACATAAAATAAAGCTGCTAAAATAGATATGGATCACTATTTTCAAAATATTCACACTGATCTTTCAAACTATTTCCTCCTTCAGATAATATTCTTTCAAATTATTTTTCTCTTTTCAAATCCCTTTCAAAGCTCTTTATATTTCAAAATCCCATTTTACTCAACGCAAAATCATTTTCATTCCTTTTTCTCTTTTCTATTTTAAAATCCCATTTGATTATTCTATATCCAATCTCGTTAATAATTATATTTCAAAGCATTCCTTTTTAAACTCATTTTCCTTAACTCTTTCTAATATATTTTATTTTCACTTTCTTTTCACAAAACACTTTTTATTTTTTTTATTTCA
>NMUG010007035.1:0-12273 GCA_002855965.1 Monotropa hypopitys
GCGAGCCCGAGTGGTTCCACCTGAGAGAACTTTCCACGGAGCATGGTTCCAGGTAGTTCAGATCTGCAACCAGGCGCATCCAGTGTATAGAGATTTTCTGGTCGAGCAGGGTTTCGGTGACTTTCTGGCCATTCTCCCATTCCCCTCGAAGCATACTTTGATTCGGTCCCTTGTCGAGCGCTGGTTCAGTGAGACCAACACGCTCCATTTGGGCAACTGTGAGCTAGGTGTTACCCCATTTGAGTGGGCCGTTATCACAGGTTTGAGGTTTGGAGGGGTCCCTATCCAGAGGACAGAGGGGACTGTCCTTGATGCGGCGAGGGTTTTGGGTATCTCTCAGTATGAGATGAATGGGAGACGGATCCCGGGATCAATGCTGAGGGGTGGAGACTTCTTCTACACCATGGAGATAGACGACCGGGAGCTATACCAGCGACATCATCGTTTGCTTTTTTACTTGACAGTGTCGTGTTTTCTAAAAAACAATGGCACTTTGTTTCCGGTAGCTTACGTCGGGATGGTGGATTTCCCGGATGGTGCCCTCTTTGACTGGGGGTCTTTCACATTTGCCTCGTTCCTCCAGGCTATGAGGAGGAGAGTTAGTTGCCCAGCACTGACACAGTTGGGATTCTGGCCCTTTCTGTTGTGGTGGTCCTTCGAGCACATGAGCGTGGGGCGCCCCCGTCCCACTGGCCTTGGATATGACATCCTTAGGGCTTTGCAGTGGCTGCGTCCGTCTGCGCGTTCTTTGGATTTGCTGGACTCCGTGACGCTTCGCTCCCAGTTGGAGCTTGTCACGACAGATGATGTCATCTAGCAGCCATTCTTTTTCTTGACAGAGGGAGGCACATACGGCATCGAGATATATTTGTCATCTCGGAGATGCACATTCTTCTCCTTTTCTTCCTGGGAGCTGTATATGGGTGACCATTGTTGGCGTCAGACGACGGGAGAGGTTCGGATCCCTAGATGCCCGTTTGCTGCTACTTTTGGGCAGGCTTGGTCTCCTGTTGTGGGAGATTTTGATGTTGCTGGGTTCATGATGGAGGGGGACTACACTGTCTGGTTTCGGAGTGTGTCCATTGTCCGCTTCACCACTACGACCTCAGTTCGTGGCGGACATTTGATTGGCACTGAGCAGGAGCGCTTCTTTTAGATGATGAGGGGTGCTGATCGCAATGCCCAGACTTCCCAGTCCTTTTCTGATGTGGAGAAGATGAGGTACTTTCAGGACTTCCAGCAGTGGAGGGCTCGCTAGGGAGGAGCGCCACCAGGCCAGGATTTTCCTCCAGATGATGTACGTAAACACAGTAGTTTACTTTCTATCTTTATCTTTTCGTAGATCTATGTAGACCTGCTTTACTTTCTTTTCTGTTGTTGATAGATTTTTTTTCTTTTTAATGCTGCCCCGGACCCCCCTAGAGGTTCTGTTGACCGGAGGCCCAGACATCGCGGACGACATGATGATGGCAGGAGCCGAGATGTCTGATACCTGCTGCACATAGACATAGATTTTTTGTTTTGCAGCAGTAGATATGCATTGTATAGATTTGTTTTTTTTTCAGCAGGACACTACATAGTTAGCCCTTTTTGTTCTTTTTCCTTTTTTATAATAGAAACATTCTGTATGTAATGTACATATTTTAGTCTGTCTTTTTCTGTTGTACTTATTTTCCTTAATCTATTACTTTGCGTTGTATAGACATGTAAAAAGGATACTGATGCTCTGTTTTCCTCTGTAGGAAAATGTCGTTTGCACCTGCTTTTGTTGTACCCCTGGTTGCTTGGTGGGCATCTTTTGTCCCAGCTGAACGGCTTTTGTTTGAGCAGTTGTTTGGTGGGGTGACTAGTCTCTTGACCGTTCACGTTGCCCCAGACTTTCTGTTAGCTTTGGTGAGGTACTGGATACCTACTTTGAGCCTGTTCTATTTTGGCCTTCACGAGATGACTCCTACGTTGGAGGAGTATCATTTTGCTTTGAAGATGCAGCCTTCCTTAGAGATTGTGGCCCGTATATTCCCTGCTCAGAATTCTAAAACGACTTTCTGTGCTTTGACAGGCCTAAAAAAGGCTTCCTTGACATTGACGGGATTCCGACTGTGCGGTACGATTTTTTATGGAGCCTGTTTGGCTATGAGGGCTACTATGACCCGCGGGGGGCTGATTTTGCCAGACTGACTGACAGTCGTGCCGGTTCCCACAGACGCATATGTGCCTTTGCTTTTGTACTGTTGCTGGGGCTATTCTTCCCGAGATATGATGGGCAGCTGGATCTGCGAGTTGTTTTCTAGGTTGATGCTGTGATTGATGGACAGACCATCATACTAGCGATTTTGGCAGAGACGTTCAGAGGACTGACCCTGTATCTACTGTCTCATGATTCCCGCGTCTGTGGCGGTGTTGAGCTGCTATATGTTTGGCTTGTCACCCATGTATTCAAGGGTCATTCATCCTATCCGCGGTGGTTTTCTGATATACCCTTGCCGTTCCTGATTGAACGGATTGTTGATTTGCCGTACATCCCTCAGCGGTTGGATGCTTGGATCGTGGCTTTAAACAGCATTACACCGGATACCATTGTTTGGGATATCGGCATTTTTAGTGATATGGAGCATGCAGTGATTGTACATGGGCTAGGTTTGTCCTTTCTGCCACTTTTTGGTTTGTATGGCGTGGTGTTGTATTATGGATGCCGAGTCCTCAGACAGTTCGGGCTAGACCAGGATGTTCCGGCCTCTTCTTCGCTTTTTGATGGTAGCAGGTACCATTTTGACTTTGCCAGCGATTTTGCTCATCCGCTGGTTGGAGAGGCTTCTGCTCTGTGGGTTCAGCGGGTTATAATTTCGTCTGCTTAGACCAGCGATAGTCCCTGTGTTTCGAAGACGTATCTATACTGGGTTGCATCGGAGATTGATCGTCAGACTGGCATGGTAGCCACTTTCCCGGTATACTTAGATCAGTTCCTGTTGCCGTAGTGGTCATCATACTTAGCATCACAGACTTCGAGATACACCTCGCAGATTCGCAGCATGCACAGATGACTGGAGAGAGGGATATGGTCGTTCAGTGGGCCCGTTCTGTTACTGGGGAGTGAGATTCTCTGCGGAGAGATGTCGATCACTTGTCCCTGCAGTTGTCTGACATGGAGGTCGCTGCGGGTAATTTGCAGCGGGACCTAGTAGAGGTGAGAGCTTCAGCCAGCTCGACCAGCACAGTAGTTGCTCTAGAGGATTCTTTGTGGCGGACAACTCAGTGGCATGCGACTCAACTAGAGGAGATCGGCAAGCTGCTACGTGAGTTGGCAGATTTGGGTCAGTTGTTTGATGAGTCACGTGACCGGATCAGTGACTTAGGTGATGAAAGGGATCTGCTGCAGGAGGGTTTTGACGTCTTTACTGGATCCTGTGCTAGCTCAGCGGCGGAGATCCGAAGATCACATGCTCGGTTGCGTGCCTCTCATCGGAGTTTGGCTCGTGAGAGAGGGATTGACTACCAGGACATAGAGGGCTTACGGTCTAGTTTTGCCTCCCTGGAGCATTTGTTCCCTGGCGGGTATCCGGATATGATTCAGCTGCATATGCTTTTACGGATGCTCCGATGTCTACTAGATGTGGACAGATCAGGCACAGAGACTGGTACCATGATGTCTGTCATATATAGAGAGGTTTGCCGGGCTTTGCTGGGTTTGCTGGATGCTTTCTCTCGGAGAGACCTACAGTAGTTAGCATTCTGCATTCTATGTTTCCTTTTCTGTAATAGAATGTCAGTTTTTTTTTGTGTATGAATATATTTCTACTATTTGCAATCTATATCAAATAAGCACATATATTCAAAAGAATTTAAGGTTCTCTGCTAAGAGAGATTGATACTCAATTTATGTTAATCACTTGAAAAAACTTTTATGAAGAAGGCCTCATCGTTTGATCGAAGGCAGAAACCTAGATTCATCCTTTTCGTGTGAACGACTTCGTAATCTTTAACACATGAAGCGACAGACCACTGGACTAAATCGAACTAGATCTTTAGGGAAACTGATTCCTCGGAAGGCCGATTTTCACGTAGACATCTATTCTGACTTCACCGCTATTCAAACATGTTCTATAGTATTGACCGACTCCGGAGAGTGGTTCAATGTGTGTGTGTATTTTGTTGGCTTTTTCTTTATCCATTTTTGTCGTAACTCCCTTTTGGATTGATAGTTATGCTGGATGCCTTTTGTTTTTGTTCCGATTTTGCTATGGTCCCCTCTCGGGTTTTAACCATACTGGATTGATCCATTTTTCCTATAGTCCCCTCTCAGGTTTTAACTATATAGGATTTGTATCCCCTTTGTTTTTGCTATGATTCCCTTTCGGGTTTTAACCACACGGGGTTTTCCGATCTTGTCATAGTTTTTCCTCTTAGGTTTTAACTATGCCGGATGTTCTTTCTTTTTTGAAAATAATTCAGATTCTAACTTCGACAAGGCACAAACTTCTTGACCAAGGTCCGATGATTTTTGAGTGAGCATGAGCACTTCCATTGTGAGGAGAGACTGAAGAGTTCAGAAAGAGTAGATAAAGATCTTTTGTAGAATCCCCCTTTTTGTTTGTGCGAAGGAGGTAGCGATTTGTTTTTGATCATCGTATAAACATTATGATGACAATTTTTTTTGCATCGCTCTTGTCAGATAAGAGGAGAAAAGGAAATTTGTATTGAAGCCTCGAAAGAAAGAGTGGAAATGCTACTACACTCAAATTTCACCAGATCAATTGTCAACAAGATGATGTCTTTATCGAAGTCAGAATTTAATCATTGAATTTTGAAACATCTGCTACTAATTAGACATAGTAGAGCTTTAGCATATCAGAATTTAGGGGGAGAGGGAACTCGGGTCCATCCATTTCTGCTAGGATGACAACTCCGCGTGATAGCACCTTGGCCACGATGAAGGGCCCTTGATAATCGGGGAAGAACTTCCCTTTTTCTTTTTCTCGAACGGGAAGAATCTGCTTCTAGACCAAGTCATCTTGCTGAAAGACTCTTAACCGTATATGCTTGTCGAAGCTTTTGGAAATTCTCCATCGACAGTATGGAGAGTGGGAGATCTTTGCTAATCTTTTCTCGTCTGGATTCTCTATCTTGCCCTGGAGTGAAGAGATTCATTTTTCTGGACTGAGGATGGCTTTGTAGCCATAGACTAGGGAATATGGAATTGCCCTAGTAGAAATCTATGTGGATGTCCGATAGCCGTTTTGAAGACTCGAGGATATAGATGAGATGGATCTCCGTAGGATTTAAGCTTGACGCCTTCTAATTTCCTAATTTATGTCTTCGTATTGTTTGTTGGCTTCTGATCAGATCCTAATCCGATTTGTTCTTGAAGTCTTACTCTCGAAGTGCTAAAGTTTGTTCGACCGTTTCCTATGTGAAAGGATGAACGTTCGGTTGTTTTTTTCGAAAATTTTTGATTTGTTGTTTGCATGTTATCTTAGCAGAGAAGATAAATGAACAGAATATATGAAACTTTTCTTGACATATAAATGTAACAAGATAGAAGAACATATATTGTACAAATGTACAGTTTATCTATATTCCGTAACAGAAAACGAAACATAAAGTAAACAGTATGCATAAGTTGCCGCAAGTTTACCGGGAGACGTGGGCTTGATGGATCGGGCAGACCGTCCAGTTTTTGGTGATGGAGGATCGATGATGGCGGTTTGTAACGTGCCGATCATTCAAGTAAATCCTCCTCGAGATCTCCCTGCTCTTCTTTGGGCGTGGCCATGAGCGGCAAGTCTTCGAGACTCGGAGTTGCCGTTGTGGCATCCGAGGGTGCGTTTGCATCCACCGAGTTGATGATCCCGACGTCGATAAGGTCTTGCACCTTATGTTTCAGGTTCCTGCAATTCTCGGTCGTATGGCCTATTTGGTTGGAATGAAAGGCGCATCACTGATAGATCTGGAAATACAAGGGGAGAGGGTTCGGTAAAGGGCGTGCTGGAATGAGGTCCAAGTGCCCGAATGAGCTGAGGAATGACAACACCTCGGTCATTGGGATTTCCAATGGAGTGAAGCTCCTATGTTGTGGGGCATCTCTTGTTAGACCCGGTAGAGAGACCTTACGCGGTCTGGGATGCTGACTTGTAATCGAATGGTACGAGGACGACTCGTATGGGGCAGAGTTTTTGGGCTTCTGATATTGCGTACGCGAGTGAGATGGCCCGTCATAGCTTTGGAACGAGTTTGCAGTGGAGGGGGATGCCCCAGTGTTGAATCGGGAATATGTATCCCTGCTTCCGGTAGGTGATTGCGGTGGGGGAGTTTGCGACTGAACGAGCTGACTGAGCAGTGCTCGGTTGGTGATTTGGAGCTCCTGGTTCTCCCTTTGGAGAGCTTAAAATTCGACCCAAAAGGCTGACTACGGCTCGCTGTCGCACTGTGGGCAATATTACCTTCCGGCCATCGTTTGGGCAGATGAACTGATGGTCCTACTATATGACGGATCCGGATGGGTCATGTCTGTACCTGTATGGCAACACCTCGGTCATCGGAGATGTACAAGTTTCATGGATTCACAAAATTTCCTGCAAGATTAGTCCACAGATAAAATATGGCTTAAAAGCTCAATAGCAATAACAATGCTTTATAACAATTCTTCCTTTGCTTTGTTTCTATGACAACCTGCATTTCACAGTATATCATTTCATAATTCAGCCTTTGTTGAATAGGCTTGTTTTTTCCTTATCAATTTGCCCTTGTCATGTGAACATTTACACTTTTCACATTCATGCTTCCGCTTGTATCGTATAAGCGTATGCACAATAGTATTATGCTTGTGTCGTATAAGCATATTGATTTCCAATACTATGCTTCTGTCATATAAGCATATTCATGATTATTGTGCCTTATGCTTCTGTCGTATAAGCATTTTCTAGACCTTATGCTTCTGTCATATAAGCATTTCAATAACGGGTTCATATCTCATTTCTGCTTCATCTCCATTTCAAATTCCTTTGCTCTTTATTTCTTTATAAATCCTTGTCGTATGGAATTTTGTAAAACAGTTTTCCAACTTGTTCATCCACGGTAAAAGAATTTGTGCATGATCCACCTTTTCAAAATCTTCTTTAAAGATAATATGTCATTTGGTTTCAATAACCATAAATATAATTCCCAAAGGAAATGCACTGAAAAGTACGAGTAAAGCAGTATATAGAGATTCACCTGAATATGATTCTTAGGCTTCTATTTCTTCTTCTTCTTCAACTAGCTCAAATCTGGATAATAAGTCATAACTTAGCATTTTAACAAAGAATTTTGCCTCAAACATAAACTGTCGAGCTGAGCTGGCCGAAGGTTCAAGTCTGCCTAAGACTTAGGTTTGGCCGAAGGCTCATGGACCGAATACTACCGTTCTGATAAAAGAGTGACTGTCTAAGGTATAATTTAGCCGGAGGCTCATTTGCCGAGCTGCCACGGTCTAGGCAGTTTAAACAAAAACCTTGATTAACTCTTCCAAGGAGTTGCAAGCCTTTCTAGGGGTGTCAACCTTCTTAGATTGAACTGACTTCCTAACACTTGGTCGGTTGGCAACTGCCAATCTGAATTACAACCGGTCGACTAGTTTGCCGAACTACCATGCTACGGTCCGGACACCATTTTGATCAGAATCAATTTCAGAGTTTTCAAGTTTTGGTTTCAGTCGGGTAATAGGTCGAAAATAACCGAATGATCATGTTAAAGGTTTTGGAAAGATTACCCGAACAACTGGAATTGTTGCCGAGCTGATGAAGTCAAAGAACGGCTGTCTTCTGCCGAGCACAACTTGCTTCGGTCAGAATGATGGTCAATCAGTCGACGTGTAAGGTAGTGTGGCCGGACTGATAAATGACTTGTCCGAACTAAAATAATAATCTGGTCACAAGCTTAGCCGAATGCTAGATTTGCCGAGCAGAAATAATGTTTTAATCTTTTGGCCGAGCACAACTCTGCCGAACTGAACTGCTACGGGTGTGAGGGACAACAATAGTGTATGGGAAACTCCGAATGAGTCTGCCGAACTGGTTTTATTAAGGCTAGACTTGAACTTAAGTCTGCCGAACAATAATACGTTGTCTAAGGCCTTTGCCGAATAATAAGGATAAGTTTTATACCTTTGGCCGAAGCTTGATTTGCCAAAGGGTGAATGATCAAAGCTAAAAATGTGTTTGCCGAGCAAGTACTAACACGAACAAGGTTTTGCCGAACTGGTACAATCCTTGCCGAAGACAAATTGATTCGTCTGAGGTCTGAGTATAGATTTGCCGAGGTGAAACAAGTCTGACCGGAGATTGAACAATGATTCTGAAGGGATTGATTATATGAACAAGACTTGCTGAACAACTGTTTAAGGTGGAGATGTACGGCAGATGATTTGCCGAACACCCTGAGTACAAAACCTGAGCTGTCGAACTCCTGGAATAAAGGTCCAGAGCTCTGCCGAACAACAATGGCTTCGGCCAATCTTAGAGAGAGAAACAGGAAGTCTGGATGCTCTCAAGTTGGAGTTGTAACCAAAACGAAGGGAAATGGCTTGGTATTTATAGAAGTTGAGAAAGGAATAATATCTGGACGTTGGCAGACAATCCAACGGCACCACTCACAATGAATAGGCCCCACCGGCCGCCCAGCCTAGGCTTCTAGCCTGCTGACCTAAGCCCACCAACCGCATAATTTGACTCTTCTGCGAAAAATGGAAAGTGACGTCCGCCCACTCCAAACTCTTGTCTTCTGACAGAGTGGCTGTCCAGATGGACTCATCCACATGGCCGCACAGCCACGTCCGAGCTGACCTGGCCGGACTGCCAAGTAATCGACTGAGCTGGCCGGACCTCCACTTGTCCGGACCTCTAGATTGGATACCTACTGAGCTCGGCAACTGCTCGGCCGAACCCTTAACTGTTTGGCAACTTCAATTGGTGTTCGTAGACTTTTTATTTCTTTCGCTTAGGCCCCTGATCAAATCTTTTCCCTATATTTATAATTTTAAAGCTTAAATAAATATTAAAAATTCCACAAAAATTCCCAAAAATTATATTTGTATAATTAATTACTTTTATTTAATATTTTCTAGGACCGGGGTCTCACACTTTACCATTGTCGGTTCATCGTTTTTGAAATTTTTGACTAATGTCGGTGCTATTCGCGAGGAGTCCGAACATTCCGGATGTGCGTATTAATCTCTGTGAAGACCGTTTTGCTGATTTCTGAACTTGTAGGGGCTGAACTAAAATTTGAGTATCAACAGAAATTGTCATAAATCCTCGTTGTGGTCAGATTATGGTGTCCATATGTATTTGTAGGTGATTGGATGATGGTATTTCGAGCTTTAGTTCTAGGATCTACTTGTATAATCCTAGGAGAAGATATGTTTTGGTTAAATCATCTCATATCGGTCGTATGGTGGTGGTGGTGTGAATATGTTGGGCATATCAAGATTTTTTCAAATATTCAAAGGAATATCATATAGATCTAGTAATTGATGGCTTATAAATCATGTGATTAATTATAAAAGATGCATACATGCGAGTGTTTTCGTTGGGCATGTAATTAACGTAGTGATTTCGTTGAATTCTTTATATGTTTATCATATGTGGGTGCTTATGGTTATTGCATAGTAGTTTGGGGCATGTTGTAGTGTAAAGATGATATTCAATCAAATTACTTGCATGTGCTATTGTTGTACCATTTTTGAATATGTTATTTGGTATAGGTGGATTGATTGGGACTTCCAACATCCCAAGGAGTTAGCATCATTGCCATCTATATGGTATTTCGGTGCGTTTGGTAGATATGGATGCGTGTTATACTATATACGAACGTGGGTGTGTGTATTCCTTAAAAGATTTACCCTATTTAGAACAAATGTACATATGTAATTAAAGATGAGAAGCATATAAAACACAGTGTGCGTGCATGTACATATGTGTGTGTTTTATAACCATGGAAGTTAGCAATTCGATGATTATTATTTGTCCATGAAAATGGGGTAATGTAAAGGTGTTGGGCTCAAATCAAACCTAACAAGGTGATCAGTGAGTATATGTCTTATTGTATTTTGGCAGTACATTGCATGTGCATATTTTGTGGAAAAATGACATTCATGAGTAAAAAGGTAAAGTTTATCTTTGGGAATATTGTTTAAAGAGAAAAGAAAAGTATATTATTAGCCATGCGTGGGACGTATGGCATGATTCTAGGCTTGCATGGGACGTATTGCCTATCTTGATAAAATTCCAAGAGGTGCGTGGGACGTACCAAAATATACATGGGATGTATATTTATACCTTATAAAGGTACTGGTGGATGCTCCAATGATATCACCATCGTCCATGGGATGCACCGTGAGTGGGATGTACAAATTATTGCATATAGCAATAATCTATTTTCAGTGCATAGGATGCACAAATGAACCTTTTGAAAAGGGCTTCGACCGAAGCTATATCTATATTATCATGCATGGGATGCATAATTGTTTTAGAAATAAGCTTCAGCCAAAAGAGAATTGGAAAATGAGTTTTTGGTCATTGTAATCATTCTAGTTATCGTGCATGAGATGCATGGTTGTTATGTGTAATAGACTTTGGTCTTGTAGCAAAAAATGAATGTGATATCATATATGAGTTACATGGGTATGAGTTGCATGGGTGTGTGTAAAGCATGGCAAAAGAATTGTGTAAGACTAAAAATAGTCTAAATTGCATGAATATGTGTTAAGGGGTGAAGATATATGTGGCATGATGTAAAAATACATGTGTATGAGTTTGCATGGTTGTATGTAAAATCCAAGTTACTGTGGTCATGTGTGTTGTACTTATGTGTAACATGTGTATGTGTGTGGCAATGTTATACAAACAGGTGTTTTAGTATAAAAATATAATCGGATCATGTGGTAGGAGTTAGCCATGGTGTGTGTTGAGATATTTAAATGCATTGTATATGTTAAAAAGGTGACTTTGGTGCAATGGTTCATATTGGTTCTATGGAAGTAAGTAAAGTGTTGTCATTTTAGATTATTTTAGTAGTTCTCTTATATACTTAGATTTTTTTCTATTGATGTAGAATTTGTTAGTCATATGTATGATCGTTCATATCTAATAAATTCCTGAATTTTCTTGTCTTGTTGTTTTTCATTTATTGCTTAGAAATCTAGGTTGATGAGGCTTAGATTTGGTCCACTACAGTTAGCTTGGAGTCATAGCTTGTCGATTGAAGTTATTGGTGATTTTTGGCATGTGTTTGGCAACTAGTTCTTCTCTAATCTCTATTGGGTTGTAGCTGCTCATTTTTTAGTTAATTGTATGTCTTGTCATGAGTTCTCTTTTATGAAGATTTGGTTATTGTTATTCTTAATTTTTTTTGTTGTGGTTGGTTATTATAGTTGGAGTTAAAGTTATTGGTTTTAAAAAATATCTAGATGTTTTCCTTTTTTTTTTGAACCCCCAACCTTGAGGGCCCTCACCGCCCCGCCCCTAGAGTATCGTGGATGAGGTAAATCGGGGAATGTGCCTCAGTTAGTCTAGGGTTCAGAGCTGCCTGTACACTATGAACACACAAGGGGGCCAAATCCAGACTGTTGCTGGTGGGATTTGAACTCCCCACCCTGCGGTCCAGTAACAAGACTGCCATTAAACACCATGACCTTTGACCAATTAAGCTATGCCCCGGAAGGCTTTAATACACGCCTGGTAGTCGCAAGGTTTTGAACCTGAGATCTCACGGAAATATCCGTTTCTCCCAAGCCACCTTGCCTACCAGGGCTTGTGTGATGTTTTCCTATTATGCTTGCATAGCGATTTGTTAAATTTAAGAATTTTTGATAATTGATCGCAAGAGCCGTTTATTATGTGATAACTTTATAATTTTTGTGTATTTTTTATTTTGGCATTTAAAAAATTTATATATTCTTAATTTTTTAATTATTTAATTTTTTGTGCACATGTTTTTTCAAAGTATCAAAAGCATAAGAATTTTATTTTTATTTGCACGTTGCAATACCCATCTTTTTTATTCTGTTTCCTTTCCAAGACGGGAATAAGAATTTCATCTTTTTTATGATGGGAATTGGGAATAAGGATTTTTAATGACTTTCTGGTAGTCCATGTACTTTATTATCTTCCAATCGACGGAACGAAACGGAAAAATTCATTTCGGAATTTGGAATATTTTTTTCGAAACTAATTTTTTTGGAAATTCTAATTCTGTTCCAATTTTCGGAAATTTCGAAATTTCGAAATTTTTGAAAATTCA
>NMUG010007036.1:0-12273 GCA_002855965.1 Monotropa hypopitys
TTTTGAAGTTGACTGATTTATTCCGGCCTTGACTTGACTGATTTTAGGTGGTGAGCCAAAATGGGGTATCAACAGCTGCCCCTCTTTGTATGTTTTTGCGCAGCAACAAGATACAAAGATAAAAGATGCGTCATTTTGACTCACGACACATACTTTTCAGATTTTTCCCGACTCCTTTGCATAGTTTCGCATTCTTTGGTCGGATCAGAAAATTTTTTTGGTTTGATTTCGACACAGATCTGGCATCGCATATCGAAGATCGGAGCGACGGAACGCGACTTTGTTTTCTTCTGCAGATTCTCCCAAAAAAAGTCAAAACCGCTTCTTTTGCTTCCTGTGGGCACCCCTGGTTTTGGGGCACATGGTTTTGGGGTGCTGACATCATTGTCGCACCTATAGGTGCGACATTGAGCTTATTTAAGGGGAGGGGGCAGGCCTCCCTCCTCACACACTTCTCTTTCAAAAAAACTGCTTTGGACCTCTGTGGAAAAATTCAGTCGAGGCAATTTTGAGTCCCGGTGATCCGTTTGTCCGTCGATCGATTTTCGGCACGTGTTCCTCCGGCAATTCTACCAAGTAAGCCCTCGATCTCTCTTTTATGTGCATTTTCTTTCATTCGTATGTCCTGCGCATACACGAAAATAAGATCTGATTAGTTCATGTACTCATGCATAGTTTTCGTATTTCCTGTCGTTATGCTGCCCGTTTGCGCGCGAATTTCGTTATCCTCTTTTCTTTTTGGGAGATAGAGACTCGAACATGAAATTTTTAAAACATTGAACCTAAAAAAAATGACTTCAGGCAAATCCGGTTTTAAAGTTGACTGATTTATTCTGGCCTTGACTTGACTGATTTCAGGTGGTGAGCCAAAATGGGGTATCAACAACCCCCATCGACATACCCATGGTGGAAGTATATCAACGCCTCCTGGCCTCTGGGCATCTGACACCCATACCAGCACGGCCGCTGCCCGATGTCATTTCACCCAACTTCCGAAGGGATTGGGTATGTGCCTATCACTCCAACCAAGTGGGGCACGAAACAGAAAGGTGCCGAAGTCTGAGACACAAAGTCCAGGATCTTATCGATGCCGGAGCCATCAATCTGGAGGAAACTCATCCACCTCCCAACACAACCAATAACCCTCTCCCAAATCATCAGGGAGTAAACATGATATCTAACGATACCCCATCTCTACAGGATGGCTCTACGCTACACGGCCAGACGCTGCCAAGCACTATCCGCCCCGCTCATCTAGGGGAGTAAGTTGAAAACTGGATAGCACGCTCAGCATATAAAGCTCGCATGTTTTGGTAAAACGCGGCAATGACAGCAAAAGCCTTTTTGTGGTTTTCTTGTCCAACTAGAAGTCATGTATTTCTTTATTGTAGAACTACATGTTACTATATGCTAACGATCAACAGAGTTTTGTGTATTCTGTCTATTTATCTATCTCTGCTAAATCAACAAAAGCCTAAACTTTTTACTCAAATAAATTTTTCATCGCAGGAATCCTAAGATTCGTCCATTTCAAATTAATGATCAAACAGTCTTAGCACATGAAGAGTACGACTTCAACACTGAATTGGATTATGATCTGATGGGTATAGAAGTCGACGATGATGCTAGCGACGAGATTCTGGAATAGATCCGAGACATGATCGAACAATGCGAGCAAAGAAAGACTCCCAACATTGAAGAAACGGAAACCATTAACCTGGGGACCGTGGAGATGCCCAGGGAGATCAAAATCAGTATTCACCTCAGCAAATATAAAAAAGAAGAGTTCGCAGTACTGCTCCGCGCCTATTAAGACATCTTTGCCTGGTCGTATGAAGACATGCCGGGTCTCAGTACAATGATCGTAGAACACCATTTGCCTATAGATCCGTCTATCAGATCGGTTAAACAGAAACTCTGACGGCTCCGTCCAGAGTGGAGCATTAAAATCAAGGAAGAAGTTATAAAATAATTTGACGCTGGCTTTCTGCGGGTTGTCCAATATCCGCAATGGCTCGCCAACATTGTCCCCGTACCTAAGAAGGATGGGAAAGTGCGTATGTGCATCGACTACCGGGACCTGAACAAAGCTAGACCGAAGGATAACTTTCCTCTGCCACATATAGACATTTTCGTGGATAACATAGCTGGCCATGAAATGTTCTCCTTCATGGATGGTGTTTCTGGATACAATCAGATCCAGATAGCTCCAGAGGACCAAGAAAAAACAGCTTTCCTCACCCCTTGGAGGGTTTTCTGCTATTGAGTCATGCCGTTTGGATTAAAAAATGCGGGAGCCACTTACCAGAAAGCCATGACCATGCTATTTCACGACATGATCCACAAAGAGTTAGAGGTCTACGTGGATGACATGATCGTCAAATCCAAACGCAAAGAAGAGCATCTCTGGAACCTCCGATGAGTGTTCGATCGTCTTCGAAAATATCAGCTCAAGCTAAATCCAGCTAAGTGTGCATTCGGAGTTACCTCTGGAAAACTGCTAGGATTTATGGTCAGCCAAAAGGGTATCGAAATCGACCCTACCGAGATTCAAGCCATTCTCGAGATGCCCGTTCCAAGGGGTATAAAGGAGGTCAGATCCTTTCTCGGGAAGCTTAACTTCATCAGACGGTTCATAGCTCAGATGACTTAGATCTGCGACCCTATCTACCGGTTACTACGCAAAAATTCGCCTCAAGAATGGACTGCTGATTGTCAGGTCGCATTCGAGGGGATTCAGAAATATCTGCTTGAGTCACCTATCTTGGTCTCTCCGCAACCAAACAAACCTCTGTTCATGTATCTTACTGTGCTCGACCACTCCATGGGATGTATGTTGGGACAGTATTCAGAAGATGGACAGAAGGAACAGGCCATTTATTATCTCAGTAAGAAGTTTCTCACATACGAGAATAACTATTCTTCTTTGGAGAAAACCTGTTGCGCACTAGCCTGGGCAGCCCATCGGCTTCGCCACTATATGATCCACCATACCACATATTTGCTTTCCTGGATGGACCCACTCAAGTATCTATTCGAGAAACCGACCCTCACCAGTCGTATCGCAAGATGGCACATGATCCTCTCAGAGTTCGACATAATCTTTGCAACTCAGAAGTCAGAAAAAGGAAGGGTCATCTCAGAGTACTTGGTAGAAAAATCTCTAGATGACGAACAACCAATGGAGCCGTTATTCCCTGATGAGGCCATCTTCTCCTCCGAAACTGAAGAGAAATCTCCTAACTGGAAACTCTTCTTCGATGGGACATATAACCACAAAGGCGCCGGAATAGGGGCAGTCTTGATCTCAGAACAGAGGACACAATTGCCAGCTGCAGCAAAGCTCCTTTTCAAACAGGAATCCGTCATTACTAATAATATGGCGGAATACGAGGCATGTATTCTAGGTTTACAAATGGCCCTAGAATATGAAATCTCCAAATTACAAGTATATGGCGATTCTGACTTGATCATACAGCAGACTAACGAAACATTCCGGACAAGGGACCCGAAATTAGTCCCTTATCATCAGAAAATCAAGGGTCTCCGTACCAAATTCACCGAAATCCAGTTTAATCATATTCCTAGA
Source organism: Monotropa hypopitys (assembly GCA_002855965.1). Lineage (NCBI taxonomy): Eukaryota > Viridiplantae > Streptophyta > Magnoliopsida > Ericales > Ericaceae > Monotropa > Monotropa hypopitys. The sequence goes on from NMUG010007036.1 coordinate 3,590, forward strand.
ACCGAAAACTCTTTCGCCGATGCCCTGGCCACTCTAGCTGCAGCGATACACTTTTCTGATGAAGAAGAGATCCCGGCCATACAGATTCAACTCAGAGATATGCCTGCTCACTGTGCTCTAATTTCAGATGAACGAGACAACCACCCATGGTACAAAGACATCAAAACGTTCATGCAAACCGGGGCATGTCCCGATGGAGCTATCGATGATGATCAAAAAAAACTTCCGAAGATTGACCTCACAATTTTTCTTATACGGGGAAGTCCTGTTCAAAAGATCTACACATGGTCCTCTGCGCTGTGTAGATTCCACTGCAGCCCGCGAATTGATGGAAGAGATACATGAAGGGTCCTGTGGTCCGCACATGAGTGGTTACACCCTTTCTAGAAAAATCTTGCGCACGGGATACTATTGGACAATGATGGAAACCAATTGCATCCAATATGTCAAGAGATGCTACAAATGTCAAATTCACGGGGATGTCTTACGAGCACCACCCAAGGAACTTCAAGTTATGGTTTCTCCCTGGTTTTTCTCAGCATGGAGAATTGATGTCATCGGAACCATTAATCCTAAAGCCTCTAACGGTCATCAATTCATATTGGTCGCCATTGACTACTTCAGCAAATGGGTGGAAGCTGCAAGTTTCGTTCATGTAACCGAGAGGGTCATCACGAGATTTATCAGAAACAACATCATCTGCCGCTACGGTCAGCCAGAGCGTTTGGTAACCGACAATGCAAAGAACCTGAATAGCTCCTTGATGCAGCAGCTTTGCAATCAGTTCCATATCAAACATCAGAACTCAACTACCTACCGCCCACAGATGAATAGAGCAGTGGAAGCAGCCAATAAAAATATCAAACGGATCATCCGCAAAATAACCGACACTCATCGGGACTGGCACGAGAAGCTACCATTTGCTCTCATGGTCTATTGGACAACCGCACGAATATCTACTGGGGCAACACCATTTTCCTTCGTTTATGGCTACGAGGCTGTTCTTACCCCATAAACGCAAATCCCGTCGCTCCGGATAATGATGGAGGCTGCTACGGAAGATACAGAGTGGATCAGGGCCCGACATGATCAGTTGGCCCTTCTGGACGAGAAAAGACTAGGAGCAGTTTTTCATTCTCAATGCTACCAATGGAGAATCTCTAAAAGTTTCAATAAGCATGTGCAGCCGAGAATCTTTCAGCAAGGAGACTTGGTCCTGAAACGAATCCTGCCTATACAAGAAGAAGCTAAAGGAAAATTCTCTCCCAATTATCAAGGACCTTTCATCATATCCAAAGTACTGTCAAGCGGAGCCGTCATCCTAACAGATATGGATGGACCCGAGTTCCCTCTTCCTCTTAACTCTGATATGTTGAAACTCTACTATGTCTAATTAGTAGAATTTGCTTTCGAATATAATGATTTAACTCTGACTTTAATTAAAGCACCATCTTCTTGACAAATGAACCGGTGAAATTTGGGTGTAGCAGCATTTCCACTCTCTCTTTCGAGGCTTCAATATAAATTTCCTTTTCTCCTCTTATCTAACGAGAGCGATTCAAGAGAAAAATGTCATCATCATGATTATACGATGATCAAAAAGTCGCTACCCCCTTACACAAACGAAAAGGGGGATTCTACAAAAGAACTCCCTCTACTTCTTTCCGAATTCTCCAAGCCTCTCCTCATAATGGAAGTGCTCATGCTCACTAAAAATTGTCGGACCTTGGCCAAGAAGTTTATGCATTGTCAAAGTCAGAATCCGAGTCATTTTTCAAAAAAAAAAAAGAGAAGAGAAATCACAATCCGGTATAGTTAAAACCTGAGAAGGAAAACTATGGCAAGATCGGAAAACTCCGCATGGTTAAAACCCGAGAGGGAATCATGGCAAAACAAAGGGGACATAAATCCGGTACAGTTAAAACTCGAGAGGGGACTGCAGCAAAAATGGATCAATCCAGTACAGTCAAAACCCGAGAGGGGACCGTAGCAAAATCGGAACAAAAACAAAAGGCATCCAGCGTAATTATCAATCCCAAGCGGGAGTTCGGCAAAAATGGATAAAGAAAAAGTCAACAAAACACACACACACAGAACCATTCTCCAAAGTCAGTTGAAACCACAAAATATGTCTGAATAGTGGTGAAGCCAGAGCAGATGTCTACGTAAAAATCGGCCTTCCGAGGAATCAGTTCCCCTGAAGATCTAGTTCGGTTTGGTACTGTGGTCTGTCGCTTCATGTGCTAAAGATTGCGAAGTCATTTAAGTGAAAGGGATGAATCTAGGTTTCTGCCTGTGATTAATCGGTGATGCCTTGTTTATCAAATTTGTTTTGATTGAGCAACATAAGCTATGTATCAATCCGTGCTAGCGAGATTCATAAATATCTTGAATACATTTACTTATTTGATATAAATTGCAAATAGTAATATATGTTCACATATGAAATTAATGCCCTGATTTTCTATACCGATCAAGAAGAATGCAAACAAAAATAAACAAACAAGAATAGATTACATTGCATACAAAATGTTTCTACCATAAAAGAACAAAAAGGGCCAACTACAGCAAAGTGCCTTGCTAACGAAAGAAAAACAAAAATGGCTAACTACACAAGATTCCCTGCTAAAAACAGAAGAACGAAAAGGGCTAACTATAAAGTGCCCACTAAAAAGTCAATACAAAGCTATCAAACTGAAAAAAGCGCTAGCTGTGCTACGGATGCGTCAAACATCCCTGTTCCTGCTGCCACCCTGCCGTCCTCGGCGTTTGGGTCGCCTGTCAACTGAACCTCTAGGGGGTCCGGGGCATCCTGAAACACAAAAACAAATCATTAGAAATGAAAAGAACAGTAAAACAGGTCTACAAGAGATCTACGAAAAGACAAACAGAAAGTAAACTACTGTGTTTACATACCTCATCTGGGGGAATCTGGCCTGGCGGTGCTCCTCTCTGTCGAGCGCTCCACTGCTGGTAGGCCTGATAGAGCCTAGACAGCTCATCCTCCGAAACAGACTGAGAAGACTGGGCTCTGCTCTCTGCACCCCTCATCATCCGAAAGAAGCGCTTTTGCTCTGCGCCGGTCGACTCTCCACCGCGAACTGTGGTCGTAGTGGTGAAGAGGTCGATGGATACACTTTGAAACCAAGCAGTGTAGTCTCCCCGCACCATAAACCCAGCAACGTCATAATCTCCCACAATCGGAGATCAAGTCATCCCAAAATTAGCAGTAGGCGGGCATCTAGGGATCATAACCTCTCCCGTCGTCTGGCGCCAGCAGTGGTCGCCCATGTACAGCTCCCAAGAAGTAAAGGAGAAGAAGGTGTACCTTCGAGATGACAAATATATCTCGACACCGTAACTCCCTCCCACTGCTATCCAATCGAACGGCTGCCAGAAGATATCGTCCGGCATAACTAGCTCCAGCTGCGAGCGAAGCGTCACGAAATCTAGCAAGTCAAGAGCACGTGCAGATGGACGCGGCCACCGTAGAGCACTAGGGACGACAAGTTCTAGGTCGGTGGGAAGGGGGCGCCCCACGCTCATATGCTCAAAGGACCACCACAGGAGAAAGGGCCAGAACCCTAACTGTGTCGGCGAGGGGCAACTAACTCTCCTCCTCATAGCCTGGAGGAAGAAGGCAAAAGTGAAAGCCCCCAGTCAAAAAGTGTGTCGTCCGGGAAGTCAACTATCCCGACGTAAGCCATCGAAAACAAAGTGCCATTGTTGCATAAGAAGCACGACACTAGCAAGTACAAGAGCAATCGACGCTGCCGCCTGAACAACTTCGGGCCGTCTGTCTCTATAGCATAAAAGAAATCTCCGCCCCGCAGTACTGAGCCTGAGATCCTCTTCCCTCTCATCTCATGTGGGGCAATGCCCAAAACCCTCTCGATGTAATCTTCGGTCCCCTGCGTCCTCTAGACAGGGAACCCTATGAACCTCAAACCTGTGATAACGGCCCACTCGAAAGGAGTGACGCCCAGCTCACAGTCGCCCAGATGGAACGTGTTGGTCTCACTGAACCAACGCTCGGCAATGGCCCTCAGCAAAGTGTGCTTCGAGTGAAAGGGAGGAATGGCTAAGAAATCGCCAAATCCCTGCTCGATCCAAAAATCTCTGTACACAGGATGCGCCCGGTTGCAGGTCGCAACCGCCTGGAACCACGCTCCTCGAAAAGATCTCTCTGGTGGAACTACTTGAGCCCTCAGATACACGGATGGATGGGACCGGAGCTGTGTCAAAAGCGCTGTATCAGAAACACGCAATCTGGTCTCCCGAAGCTCCTCGGGAACCATCGTCCCTCTCAGATGCAACCCCACACCATATGGGAAAAAAGTCTCTACGTATCCGCATCGTGGTGCCTCCAGGTCATCAGGCCCAGGCCCAAAGTCTACATCGTCAATATCGAAGGGAGACTCCTCCCTTTCCTCTGCGGCAGGTCTAGAAGGTCCAGCCTCATCTGCAGGCTCCTTCCCTGATCTACGATGAGAAGTCATCCTACAAAGACAAAAGAAAGAAAAATATTGAACTCTGATAATCAATCAATTCAAATGAAGTTGACGAAAATCACAAACATGGTGAGCATAAAAGGTTGGTAATATCTTTCCATGATTATCGACGTATACATTTATTCACAAATCCTAAGTTATAACATCTCTCTACGGTTATAACCTGGGGCAAAAATTTCTAGACTTGGTAATATCTCACTAGGGTTACCAACATAGATCCAGATCTATAAGAACTTTGCTAGTATCTATCTAAGACTACCAGTTCGCAATTCCGAGAAGCTTTAACCTAAGGTAGTACCTTTCTAAGACTACAGGTGGAGTTTATTATTCTCGTTAGTATCTTTTTAAGACTACGGAGTTATATTCCTCTGAACCTAAGGTAGTACCTCTCTAAGACTACAGGTTCGAGCCTTTTATTTCCAGTACTATCTTTCTACGACTATGAAGTTATATTCCTCTGAACTTATGGTAGTACCTCTCTAAGACTACAGGTTCGAGCCTTTTATTCCCGGTAGTATCTTTCTACGACTACGGAGTTATATTCCTCTGAACCTAAGGTAGTAGCTTTCTAAGACTACAAGTTGAATTTATTATGCCCGTTAGTATCTTTATACGACTGCGGAGTTATGTGTCACAAACCTATAGTAGTATATTTCTAAGACTGCGGGTTTACGAATTCAAAAATCTTGATAGTATCTTTCTAAGACTATAGATTTGAATTTTCCAGGAGCCTACGGTGGTACCTCACTAAGGTCACAGGTTAAATCGCTCGAATGCACGAGGTAGTACCTTTCTAAGACTACATGATAGCATTACCGAGAGCCTCGAGGTAGTACCTTTCTAAGACTGCAAGCCGGCATTTCCAGAAATCCAAGTAGTATCTTTCTAAGACTACAAAAATAAAATTTCAGAAACCTACGGTGGTACCTCACTAAGGCCACATGTTAAATCGCTCGAATGCACGAGGTAGTACCTTTCTAAGACTACAGGATAATGCTTACGCCCTCGATGTGTATTATGATAAAGAGGTAACCCGAAGCGTAGGGCTAGATTGTGCGTAGCATAATACTCGGGAAGTCCGAGATCGATTCCACAGGGAGGTTATGTTTAATGCTTGAAATTACTTCTTTTTGAGAGTTTAATGGTTTTGGGGCTATAAGTAGCCAACTTAACTTTGATGGAATTATATTTTTGATCTTTAACACTAACTTTGCAAGATTGAAGAAAGTTAACTAATTAAAAGCGGGTGTGGTCATGACTACGGTTTCCACTTCTCTAGGTCTAGTAGTGAATTGTCCATAGGTCAACCTTGAGGTGGGTTGCACATTTTCCTCACATGGCATTATACTAAGTCAAATGCAAGACATAGCATAAGGCATTAGTTGTGACAAGAGTTTGTCTACAACTAATCAAGATGTTAACATTACAATGACTTAACCGAAAATAGGAGAACAATGTGCAACATCAACCTAAGGTGTAACCTAAGGAGAAAAAACACTAAAAAGATCTATAGCCATGGCTTCCATAGCCATGACCATCCCCTAACACTACTCACACATAGTCATAGAGAAATGGAACTCACACAAAGGTAAAGAAGAAGTCATTAAGCACAAAACTTAAAGTGAGATTGAAGACTAGAAAAGTAACTTACTTGTAGCAATTACAACCATACCAACTTAGTGACAAACAAAGAAGGAAGAAAATCTGCATAAAAATATCTTGGACTTCAGAGAACTTCTCCAAAAATCTGAACTTTTGAGAGAAAGACAATGTGTAAAAATGTGTAGTGTTTCTAGGATATTCCCCGCTATTTTTCTTAGTCATCCCCATGTTTTCAATACAAAACATAATAGTCCAAAGCATGCTACCACGAATTTCTAAGGAGAACATTCCCCCAAGTGTTGGGTTCCAAGATTGTCCCCTCCACTCACAAGAAAAATTAATATTTTATTGTCAGGATTCCCAGGCGTCGACCGGTCGACGTGATGTCATGTACCGGTCGACAGCCCATTTTCCCCCAAGTCTGAACCTTCTGCCTTTTGGCGACCGGTCGACGCCATGCTGTGTACCGGTCGCGGAGAAGAAATCCGAGAAATATTCTAACTTCATCTTCCATGGCACAATAGGGATCTTTCTGCTTTTCCACGACCGGTCGACGTGATGTCGTGTACCGGTCGTGGACCTGTATTTTCTGGCATCAACTTGTTTGAACCTTGCAACCTCGTATCGAGCCTTCCAACACAATTCAGGTTCCACTAAATCACCAATCAGTCAATATATATCCTGCAAATCTCGAAAACACAGAGAAAACTACCAAGCATCATATCACGTGGAATATGTAAAGAATAACGATCAAACTACTTCCAAATTAAGGGAGAATTGGTCTAGAATATATAATATTCTAGGCTAATCACAACCCCCAACTTGAACGTTGTTCGTCCCGAACAATAAAGCTTAGTCATTCCAATGATCAAAAGTCCACGAGCTTAGAGATAGAGAAAGTTGTTCAACGCAATATCGTGCAAGGTGATCCACCACGTAAATCAGGATAGTTGCATCGGTTATCCAAAGGTCACAAGTTCAAAACATGTCTAGATTTCAATTCTCACGGAGATAGCTCATTTCCCTCAATTATGTTCGCACAAAATTAGTTGGACATGCCACATTCAAGCAATGAGGTGATATCACAAGTAGAGCATAAGATTACTCATAAACATGGGAGAATCAAGAAACCACGCATGCAACATTCTAACAAAAACAACTAAACATCACAACACAAAAACATAAACTTGGTTCAACGAGGAATTAGAGGTTCATGACGACCATAGGTTCCAAATAAAACGGGTAGACACCAAACAATAGGTACCGGAGCATCAAAGCTTGGTTGGGATTCAATTCCAGTACCTATTCAAAACAAACCAACACATGGCTAGACCTCCAAAAACGAACAACCAAACATCCGAAATTACTCAAAAACAGCCACCACCATCTCCCTTCACTCCACAACTACCTCAATCATGCTCTCCTTCGAGTACATCAGCTTGTTCCTCTCCCGGTACTTCCGGCAGTACTTCCGCCGGCACATTCTCTTCATCGTTTTCTTCTTCTTCCACTTCTTCCTCATAGACCACTCCCGAAGCCTCCTCTTGCCTTCCGATTACCCAACGTAACCCCCGGAGAATTTTGTTTTGAATCTTTCCTTGGTCATCCATCTTCTTCTCGATTTTGATTTGCCTCTTCCTTACAAGATTATGCTTCTCATACAAATCATCTTGCCTAGCCACAATGATCTCGCACCACTGCTCAATTCGGTCGAATTGACCTCTAGCTGTTGGCCTCGACTCAGCAAGCTCCTCCAAATCCACGGGATGAGACAACGATCAGCTCTTTTTCACTGATGAGAGGGTGATAGCACCCGTGGTTCCAGGAACCAGCTTGTCGGTGCTTTTTGGCTTGCATCCGGCAAGCATGCACAACTTTGTGATCATAGCAGGAAAGGGGATATTCCCAGCTGCAGCACCCTTCAAACGGAACACATTCATCCGTTCCCACACAAACAATGCCCAATCAACAACTTCCTCTCCAGAACCAAAGGCAAACAACAAATCACCATCCGTCTTCACAGGGGTTTTCTCTTGGCAGTAGGGACTAGGATTGTACGAGACGATTTTGTTACTTAACCTGTACAAATCTCTGAGTCCCCCAGCCATATACCTATTAAAGTGAGGATTAAACCCATTTTCATCATCAGTGAGGGTCGCAATGACATGATCAAGAGTTTTGTTCCACAATAGCGAGGGGTAGGTGATGGTACTAGAAAGTGGCCTAGTATAGTGCAAATAGCGGGCAATGACGTCGGGGGTAATTGTCACAGTGATTCCACCCACAAGGGAGTCGATTACCAAACCCTTATGTAACTCCATATTTTCATAAAACGACGTTACAAGAGCAGGCCTATATCCATCAACTTGTCTACAAAAGAAGATCAAACCTTGCGCCGCTAGTGTTTGCATAATAGGATTTCCTTCAAGGGTTGATCGGTCAACTTGCCTCTCGCATTTAAAATTCCTTGAACTCAGCTTCTGAACCCATAATTTCTTTTCCTTCGACTTTTTCGCGTCGGCATCAGCCTTAGCCCTCTTAGCCCTCTCCGCGTTTTCAGTTTCTACATCC
>NMUG010007037.1:0-12273 GCA_002855965.1 Monotropa hypopitys
TTCATCAAACACTTGGTGCCCACTAATCTCCAACGGGCCTACGATGATTGCAAGAACTCAATATGACCAACCACACATCCACTCAAGTCCTATGACAACCCAATAAAGCTAAATTATCCAAAACATGATTTAAGACTCACAAATACGTTTCGTCGAACACTTGGTGGCCGAAAGCCCTAATAGCCATAAATCTACCAAGCAACCACCAAGCCACACCCAAATCACTACTAACCTTACCTACGACACCCACCAAAACCAATCCTTGGACACTTCAAACAAGGATGAACTATAACCCGTGAAATTGATGGGAAGGGATTACGGAAGCAAACCCTATGTACAAACACACATACACACAAGGGAGTAGAGAGAGATTTACCCACCGTTGTTGGAAGATCCAAAATCTCTAGATGAGAGATTCTTCCCGAATGGGTGAACCGAGACCACCACTACGGAGCCCTTGCAATGCTCTTCCACGTTGATGAAGGGCGAACCTCCAAACAAGGACCAGAGAGAGGTCAAACCATGGGAGAAAGAGAGAGAGAGAAGAGAGATTTCAAGAGAAAGAGAGGGGAGAGAGAAACTTACGAGAGTTGGAGGCCGGGGGAGGCCAAAATGAAACATTGTAGGGCTTCCTCTCACTCAAAACATATATATACACAGGCCAAAAGGACAAAAATGACCTTACGAACATTTCCCCAAAGTGCTTCCCGAACTCTGCATTTTGATATATGCTAAGGCATATATCGAAATGTACTAACATCAACCAAGCCTGAACCCTAGTGCATATCGATATGCACCACTTTGCATATCGATATGCAAAGCTCTCGGACACTCACTGCTCAAACTTAACAAAGGAGCATATTGAAATGCATGTATGCATTTCGATATGAACCAAAACTTATATTGAAATGAAAGAACGCATATCACAATATGCATGAAGAAAATCTGACCAGATGACATTGCATATCGAAATGAAATCGGGATGGGCAATCTCACATATCGAAATATAAACTAAACAAAAGTCATATTGAAATGCATTCATATCGAAATGTAGGCCAAAGGGGGCAAGGCCCTATTTTGATATGAAGGCTGGAAAGGAAAAAGGCCAGTTGCCATTTCGATATGGCCAAAAGGGAGAGAAATAGATAACAACCTATATCGAAATAAATGATGAGGATTACCAATTTTATTTAAAATCCATAAAATTCATAAATTGAGCAATAATCCTGAATTTAAATCCCCAAAGTTTCATAAAATTCTAAAATAAATAATATAACCCCAAGATAGTATTTTAATAAATTTTGGGGCATTACATCTCATACTCCTTAAAGAAATTTCGTCCCCGAAATTGCATAGGGTAGAGGCAAAGACGACCAGAGGCCAAGGAAAAGTGTACAATCAAAATGGGCGTTAACGGATAAAATACCATGTCGCACCAATACCCCATGGATAAACCACACACAAGGAAGAGTTGGATGACCAAGCTATATGATACATACAACAACGATTACACCATTGATATATCGACACGCCAAGGACAAGCCGATAAGCCAAGCCGCAATCCAATAGCCATTCGCAACCAACCCAAGCCCGTATGCATAAGACATACGACAACAAACACACACATCCTAGTGAGATGACCGCATGCCATTGGTGATTTGTTTTGAGATGCCCCAGCCGGTAGCCCTTCTCAAATCAATTCACGCACGTCAAACATATATCGCATGATCAAGAAAATACTCACACACACCAACACCAAAGTATGCATGTGCTATGCCCAAACAACATGGCATAGCCTCAAACCCATGCCAAGTCTAAACACCAATATGCATTCGTACCCAAATTCCCACGATCGGCTAACTACATCGCCTCCGAGATCCAACGTATTCATGCTTACGGTTGACGAATAAATGGTACGATTGCACAAAATGGATAAGACATGGAAAAGATGGAAATTGAAATCTCCTCCATTTCCAAGGTTCAACAACCAACAATGGATATACCACACGAATTGCAGACGAACAACCACACAAGAGAGGAAAGGGATTTCCGACAACAATTGCATCCCTTCAAACCAATCATACCAAAAGGAACGAAGTATCCGAAATAAAACAACGAGACTTAAACAAGGTGTCTCAAAGAGAGTACAATTCAAGTCATAACACAATCCAACAAAAGCAAAAAAGGAAGAGCGACAAGTTCCAAATGAAATTTAGCAATAACAACAAGTACGTGAATTTTAACGAAGGGATAAAAAACATGAAATTTATGGAGAGAGAACACAAGTCATCTCCCAAAGGAACACCGATCAAGAAGTTCTTCCATAGGCTCCACCTACTTGGCAAAATCTGCTACCATATGACCAACTTTGCCGCACGCATAACAAGCTATTGTAGGACAACGCGTGCGGAAATGATCTGGTAGACAACACCTGTGGAACACAGGTTTAGAAGAGGAAGCAACTCCTGGATTACGAGATAAAGATGAACAACTCATGTTTCAACGAGTGCGTGAAGATTTAGACTGACCATCGCCTCGCTTCTTGCCCATACTCCTAGATGAAGATGAACTCGCACTAACATGGAGGTGACGACGATAGGATTTTTGCTTCGGCACTGGCTTCACTTCAATAAGACTAGCTTCAACAGCTATAGCACTTTCCCACAATACAATGAAACTCTAAAGTCGAAGCCCCACAACAAACTGACGAATTGAACAATGCATACCTTGTTCGAACCTTCTACACATGAGATCCTCTAAATCGATCAACTCGGACACAAAACGCGAAAAGGCCTGAAACTTGGAAGCACACTGGATGACAATCATGTCATCCTGAGTCAACTGCTCGAACTGCAACCTCAACGTCTCACGATAGGAATCAGAAAGATATTGATCTTGAATACAGCCTCGAACTAATCCCATGACATACTCTCGGAAGGAATGGTATTCGACAATTACCTAGCTTACACCACTGAACTCCACCAAAGATCTACTTCTCCAACAAACTAATAAGCATCAAAGGGTACATAGATGGAACTCTCGACGATACACCACATATCAAGGATCTTACGAACCTCAACGAGCCAAAGATCGGCTTCCATGGGGTTGCCTTCACCACTGAATTGCAGAGGATTTATACGAAGAAACTCTTTCAACGCATTCAAGATATGACTGGAATCCATCTAGCCACTTCGCAAGAAAAGAGCTAGAGTCAGTCAACACGAATATTAGGACGGATACAAAAAAGATGAACAATGTTTACAAGGCACCCAAACTCTCTAGTGGGCAATGAAAAACCGAAAAGGATGCAAGGTAAGATCGAAGAGGAATAGCTTTGGATAAACCTTACCTGAACCCACAAATGAACAAACAGATACCTCAAGGAGTCTACATAATCGCAAAACGAATACGATCAACTCAACCAAGAGTGGAAGGTTGACCGACAAGTCATACCCCTTAAAGAGGACATCACAAAATCTTGGCACACCTCAAGATTTTTCCATGATATACAAGGGAAAGACATGCACTCGAACAGACCAAAGGGGTAGATTTCCAACAACCACACAAGGATCCATACACCGAAATAGAAAGAAGGCCAAACTCCATAGACTTCTATCCTACCACCTAATACAAACTCAACTCTCTAGGCACAGAGGAGTCTAATACCCAACAAAAGAGAGAAGACACATCATGAATCTCAAGAAAGAGAGGCATAAGAATGCCCAAATCCTGCAAGACCACTATGTTTGCCAAAAAATAACAACACTCAACTTCCAATGGACTTAAGAAACTCAACAACCGTGGAAGGAGTCAAAACATACAGGCCAACTCTAGGATACAATGCCAGGATAGGATGGTACTCCATAAGCACACAAGAATGATTATAGTCGAATGTAATGATCTTGAGAACCCATAGAGACTAGGTGTCTCCCCATGGTCCAAAGGTATTCAAACCGAAAGCTCTGATACCAAGTTGTCACGCCCTAGATTTTCAAATCATTTTTAAAGAGATAATTATAAAATAGTAAATAGGTAATAACCTACTTGTCATCCAGATACATATCAGTTGAAGTAACCATTACAGTGCATATGATACAAGAAGAAATCATAAAATAAATACAGAGAGTGGAAGAATATTTATACAACTGGCTACCACAACTGAAAGGAAAGAACAAGAAAAGAAGTACAAAGTGGACCAAAGTGGCAAGCTCACAAGGATCCAGCAGCAAGCCAAGCTCCAAGTGCACAACCACAACAAGCCCTGCAAACAAGTCCTGGAAAAAGGAAAGGAAAGAGGGTCTGAGCAAACAACAGCTCAGTAGGAAAACCCATAACTACTACTAAGCATGGACCTGCGGGTGCGTGCCTAAGTGTCCACACAAAGGGGAAGACCAGGGAAGGGAAACCCAAACCAAGTGAGTGCTATACGATCTCAAGTAACCCAATACCAACACGTAACCGACAGTGAAAGTCGTGCAAGACTCCAACGATCAACCAATGGTAAAGTGCGACTCACCCTCAGGCACCCAAGACACAACCCAACGTGAGAGCTAAGTAACACCTCCAAGGATCGATCAAGGGAAACCCAATCTTCACCACAACGCTTGTCACCACGAGGACAAGACCAACTTCAAGACTCACCATAAGAACCCAATGGATCCAAAACACAAGATCTCAATACTATCTTACCACCAACTCCTCCAACCTCCAAAGCATTATTATGGATTTGATTCTGATTTAACTTTGGAATATATTGGAGATTGAGGTAAATTTCAGTTATTAATCAATCAATCAAATAAGAGTGCCACGGGTAGGGCAACAACAAACATTCTAATCCCGGATAGATGCCGACAAGAGAGAAAACATCGCCTGCCCAATTGCGCTGCGATAAATGGCATCCTATGCACAACGACACACGTGCCGCAGGGAGGGCAGCTACAACATCCTCAACCCGGATAGGTACCAACAAGAAGAAACATGACCTGCCCATATGCGCGGCGATAGTTTGCACTCTACGCACAATGGAAGACGTAATGCGGGAAGGGTAGCAATAACATCCTCAACTCGGATAGATACTATGTAACATCCCTCACCAAAACTACTAAAATAATATGCGGAAATAAAATGTTTTCTTAACATTGAACCCAATAGTCGACAAGTTTAAGTTAAAACATCAAACTAACATCGAGTGTATATGAAACCCAAAGCTAAGTTTTCCATCCAACATGACCACAAGTACCAACATTGGTTCTAAGGAGTAATTACTAAAAGGAAGAGTAAAAGTGTTCATAACAAGAAATATGGTTTCTCTAAACCAACATTCCGGCACACAAGCTAAGTGCCAACTTCTTCATGCTAAGCCTCAAGCCATCCTTCCAAAGCTAAGCTTCAAAAATCATTACTCTAAGCTATATAGTGGACAACTAGCTCCAAGACTTAGTTTCCAAGCATTTAATAAAAACAGAAGGAAATCAGAGTGTGAATATGATATATTGATTTCACAATTGCAAGAGAATTTAAATAAAATCATGCAAGAATGTAACTTTGCAAGAACAAGGGTCCAACCCCTAAAACACATACATCCAACCCCATGCATCCCATGCTTTTACATACGTATATGGCCGAAGCCCATTTTTCAAAACTTCTTTTCTCTTTCCTTCTCAAAATAGCTATCACTATATGTGATAGTTCGTGCGCCCAACACACTCAACCAATGTATCACAAGGATACCCAATCTGGGGTATGACCCCTCTCCAAAGTGGGTATATTACCCGGAGAAACTCATTCCCACGTTCAACGTGTAGTCTGCAAGAACTTACGTTCCAAGGTGCATATATACATATATATCATGCTTTCCACCAATATAATTTAATACAACTCACTCACACGTCTAGCGTGTAGTCTGCAGGAAGTGAACTTCCAAGAATATTTCTCATGCATAACAGAATGGTTCTATTACATCTCAAACCCAATATAACATAGAACATGTGATATATGGCTTCATCAATTAAATTAGGAAAACATGTACTTTGAAAGTCATGCAAAGTACTTTCAAAGGATAACTGTCTTTAAACAACTTATTAGAGTCTTTAAATAGCCTTTAATACAAACCAAACACGACCTAAGACCATCTCCGAACACCCCGGAAAGTTACCCAAAAACTGCCCAAAAACCTCCAGCGGGGACCGGTACCCGCCTTTACGGGGGATCGGTACCCGTCCCTCCTCTCGGCAAACTGCATATAAGGGACCGGTACCCGCCTTTTCAAGGGACCGGTACCCGTCCCTTCCCCCCACCATACTGTTCAGCGGGGACCGGTACCCGCCTTTACGGGGGACTGGTACCCCCAACATTTCCAGCCAAACTGCATTACGGGGACCAGCACCCACCTATTCAAGGGATCGGTACCCCTTTCTTTCCCCGCCAAACTGCTTAATGGGGACCGGTCCCCCATAAAACAAGGGACCGATACCCCTTCTTCAGAAATTGATTCCCAGAAAAGTTTTTGACGAACAACCTCTTCTCCAACCTTCCCAACTCTGATCTTTTTGACTCCAAACCCAAAAATTAACAATACTAAAGTATTCTAAACATCTATGTGTCAAACATACTCCAATGGTGGCTTCAAACAACCCTCACAACATCCTATATTTCCATTTTCAAAGATCAAAAATCTAGGTTTACACCAAAAATGAATTCAATCTAAAAACTTCGATCTAGGTAAATTCTCAAATGATATAAGTACAAAGTTTACGTTAATAGGATCGTGATTACCTCAAGAATAAGGTTGAAGAAGAAATCTTCTTCCAATTCTTCTTCCTAAGCCTTTAATTTCTCAAATCTCTCTTGCCCTTCTCTCCCTTCCTCTCTACCCTCCCTCACATACACTCACATAATGAGAGAATGACCCAAATGAAACCCCTAAAATCAGATTTTTAGGTTAAATTACCTCCTTACCACTCCACTAGCTCACATATTTACCCTTGTGTGCCACCCTCCTTTCTTATTTTTATAATTAAGGCATTATATATATATACATATATATAAAAATACCTAAATACCCTTTTAAAACTTCCTTCACTCCCACTTCACATTCTAACATTTTTAGAATTATTATTAAAAATAATTTATAATATGGAACGGGTATTACAACTCTCCCCCTTAGGGAATTTCGTCCCCGAAATTTAAAATATACATGTAAACAAGTGTAGGTGATCCCTCCTCATGCTCTCCTCGCCTTCCCAAGTCGCCTCGTCAACGCCATAGTTTCGCCACAAAACTTTGACCCATCGCACCACTTTAGAATGTAGCACTTGTTCTTTGAAATCAAGAATCTTCACTGGCTTTTCTTCATATGATAAATCCTCATCTAGATCCAATGGTTCCGCTTGTAGCACATGATTGGAATCATGAACATACCTCCGCAATATAGAGACATGAAACACATTGTGAAGTTGTGATAACTCCACCGGCAATGCCAAACGGTATGCCGTAGCCCCAACTCTCTCTACAATCTCATATGGACCGATATATCTAGGTGCTAGCTTCCCCTTTCCTCTAAACCGCATAACTCCCTTCCAAGGTGACACTTTCAAAAATACATAGTCACCAACGTTGAATTCCAACTCCCTTCTTCTATTGTCCGCGTAGCTCTTTTGATGACTTTTAGCCACTTTCAACCTCTCTCGAATTAGTCTCACGCCATCCGATGCCACTTGCAATAATTCTGGTCCCAAAATTTGTCTTTCTCCAATCTCACTCCAACATGTTGGTGTACGACACCTCCTACCATATAGAGCCTCAAAAGGTGCCATCCCAATGCTACTCTGAAAGCTATTATTATAAGCATACTCTATCAATGGCAAATAGTCATCCCAACCTCCTCGAAAATCAAGCACACATGACCGCAACATATCTTCTAGTGTTTGAATCGTTCTCTCCGATTGCCCATCCGTTTGAGGATGAAAAGCGGTACTAAACTTCAATGAGATACCCAAGGCTTGTTGTAAACTCGCCCAAAACCTCGAAGTAAATTTAGGATCTCTATCACTCACAATAGACACCGGTGCACCATGTAGTCGAATAATCTCCTCAATATAGATCCTTGCATAACGATCCGCATTGAAAGAAGTCCTCACTGGAAGAAAATGAGCCGACTTCGTCAACCGGTCTATAATTACCCAAATAGAATCATAATTGCCCTTAGACTTTGGCAATCCCACAACAAAATCCATCATCACATGTTTCCACTTCCACTTGGGTATTGGTAAACTTTGAACTAGCCCTCCCGGTATTTGATGTTAAATCTTTACCCTCTGACATGTAAGACACTTAGCCACAAAATCAACAATCTCTCGCTTTATCCCCCTCCACCAAAAATTTTCACGCAAGTCAGGATACATTTTTATTGCTCCTGGATGCATAGCAAATCTAGAATTATGCCCTTCCTCTAAAATGTTCCTTCTAAGATCTATGTCTTCCGGTACACACATCCGACTCCCAAACATTATCATGCCATCAGCCCGAACAATAAACTCGGACTTCTCTCGCAATAAAATTTATTGACGAATATTCTCCAAAAACACATCATGCTCTTGCCCAATTCTAATTTGCTCTTCGCATAGAGGTTTTACCACAAGTGTTGCTAAAAGAGCCCTTTCTTTCCCAAATGCCATATCAATTCCCAAACCTTTCATTTCATAAAAAATTTCAATCTGAGCACAACCCAAACAACTCAAAGATCCCATCGATTTTCTGCTCAAAGCATCTGCTACTACATTTGCCTTTCCCAGATGATAATGAATACTACAATCATAATCCTTGATTAACTCCAACCATCTACGTTGCCTCAAATTAAGATCCTTCTGAGTAAAGAGGTACTTCAAGCTTTGATGGTCCGTAAAAATTTCGCATGTTACCCTGTATAAATAATGTCTCCAAAGTTTCAAAGCAAACACTACGGTTGTCAACTCCAAGTCATGGATAGGATAGTTCTTTTTATGGGTTTTCAGTTGTCTAGAAGCATAATCAATAACTCTATCCCGTTGCATCAAAACACATCCCAAACCACAAAGTGAAGCATCACTATAAATCACCAAGTCCTCTGTCCCTTCCGAAATCGTCAAAACAGGTGCCGTAACTAACTTATCTTTTAAAACCCGGAAACTAGACTCACATTCATCCGACCATTCGAACTTCACCCCATTTTTAGTCAATCTAGTCATAGGCAAGGCTATGGAACAAAAACCCTCAATGAATCTTCTATAGTATCCCACCAAACCCAAGAAACTACGAATCTCGGTAATACAAGTAGGCCTCTTTCAATTCACCACTCCTTCAATCTTTTTAGGATCCACAGAAATTCCCTCTTTAGAAATGACATGACCCCAAAATACCACTTGTTCTAACAAGAACTCACATTTACTAAGCTTACCATAAAGTTGTTTCTCTCTTAAATTTTGCAACACTAACCTCAAATGTTCTTCGTGTTCTTCCTTAGACCGTGAATAGATTAAAATGTCATCAATGAAAACAATTACAAAAATCTAGATATGGTTGAAACACTCGGTTCATCAAATCCATAAAAACGGCCGGTGCATTAGTTAACCCAAAAGGCATAACAAGAAATTCGTAATGTCCATATCTAGTATGAAAAGCAGTCTTAGCAATATCCACATCCCTCACCTTCAATTGATGATATCCCGAACGTAAGTCAATCTTCGAAAACACAGAAGCCCCTTGAAGTTGGTCAAATAAATCGTCGATTCTAGGTAAAGGATATGTGTTCCTCACTGTAACTTTATTCAACTGTCTATAATTTATACACATCCGCATGGTCCCATCCTTTTTCTTCACAAATAAAACTGGCGCTCCCCAAGGTGATACACTAGGTCTTACAAAACCCTTCTCTATGAATTCCTTAAGTTGAACCTTAAGCTCATGTAACTCTGTTGGTGCCATTCTATAAGGTGCAATTGAAATTGGACTCCTACCAGGTATCAACTCAATAGTAAACTCGATTTCTCTATCCAGCACTACCCCCGACAACTCTTCAGGAAAAACATCAAGGAATTCTCTCACCACTGGAATATCAACAACCTCACTTGACTTGCCCTCCAAATCCATCACATATGATAAATATTCCAAACATCCTTTCCTCAACATTGACATAGCCTTTAAAGAAGAAATAATGCAACTAAGAGTCTTCACTTTGTCTCCATAGATTTTTACCTCTACCTTTCTAGGAACCCTAAAAATCACCTCCCTTCTCACACAATCTATAGTAGCATAATAATTAGACAAAAAGTCCATCCCCAGTATTATATCCAAGTCTATCATAGCTATAGGTATCAAATCTATTCTGTTCCTCCACACATATATCACAACCCGGATAATGAGAATCTAGTGCAAGTACATCTCCCATAGGTATAGACACAAGTAGTGTGTGATCAAGTAGTGATAATATTGTACCTATACGCATGCCAAAGGTAGATGATATAAAAGAATGAGTAGCACCCGAGTCTATCAAGAAACGAGCATATAAGTTACAAATACGGATAGTACCTGTCACCATGTCTGGATTTGCCTGAGCCGTTTGTTTGTCCAACGCAAAAACTCTGCCATAAGATGCCTGCCCTGCTGCGCTCTTGTTTGTAACCCCCGTTGCACTTCCCACTAAAACTTCCTGGCCTTGCATCGGTTGTTGCTCACACAGAAAAGACTTCTGCCCCAAACCACCACATCTAAAACATTTAATCACATTTGCATCACAATCCCTAGCCATGTGATTCGGCGAATCACACTTGAAACACCTCTTTGAAAAGTCTTTCCTATTAGACCCTGCAGGTCGGTTAACACTCACTTCTCTTTTTCCATTCCATCCACTCCTTTGGCTCCCATTACCACTACCACCCCGATTCTTATTAAAACCCAAATTTGAATTTCCTCCTTTAAAACCACTTCCCTTCGAATTCCTACTCTGATCGAATCTCTGTCTCTTTATACTCTCCTCCCTAGCCCGAAATGACTGAATATCTGACCACATTCTCTTAGCCATATCCACTAAGTCTGCAAAATTCCTCTCTCTAAAAGGCAACATCTTCGAACTCACCAAATTGGCTAACCCCATTCTAAACCTTTTACATCGCTTTTCCTTAGTGTTTACCATATCCAGTGCATACTTTGACAACTCAGTGAACTTCGCCTCATATTCCACCATTGACATGTTTCCTTGCCTCAAGTTAGTAAAAGCCATCTCTTACCCATATTTGAAACTTTCAGGGTAAAACTGCTCATTAAAAACTTGAATAAATCTATCCCATGTAATTGCTCTCGGAGCACCCAGCTCAACTCCAAGTGCCGGTACTCCCTCAGCCCTTTTAACAGAATTCCACCAATCTCTAGCCTCTCCTTTAAAAAGAAAAGTGGCTAAAACCACCATTTGATCCCCTACGACCCCCATTGTATCCAACACTAGTTCTACCTCTTTTAGCCATTCATCCGCAATCTTGGGATCATTTGACCACTCAGATACAGTCGTACAAAGTTTCTTAAACCTCTCTAATAGTCCAGTATTTGTACCTCTCTCCACATTCCTTTCATTTCTCCACTGCATAAATTCATTCTGATTTTCAGCCAATAAAGCTATGTCTGCCATCATTCTCACGTCTTCCAGTATCACCGGTGGAACACCTTCCCTAGGATTTCCTCTATTCACGATTGCCTCCTCTTCCGGAACTTGGTTATTTTGTTCCACTGTCTTCCTGTAAATCACAATACAAAGAAACAACCATGGTGGAAATAAGAGTTAGATGCCAAATATGCACACATTAGGTACACACCTCAAATAATTACGTGCATGACTTGACACCCTTAGGTCCACTACTAGCCTCCTCCCCATTAACACCACATCCTAGCATTTTATTCTATTGTGCTTTCTACTCAACTCTCTAAGACTTCACACTAGAAGTGAATGTTGATCAGGCATCCTTTTAATTAGATTTCGAGGCGAGTCTAATAGGATTCAAAGACACACACAATAGTCCCAAAACACTACTTCAATCCATCACGTCACATTCTTCAATCTCACACCTCAAGTACCACAAGATTCCTCATACAAGGTCCCTTACACAAATCCTATAACCTAAGTCTGATACCAAGTTATAACATCCCTCACCAAAACTACTAAAATAATATGCGGAAATAAATTTTTTTCTTAACATTGAACCCAATAGTCGACAAGTTTAAGTTAAAACATCAAACTAACATCGAGTG
>NMUG010007038.1:0-12271 GCA_002855965.1 Monotropa hypopitys
TCAATGTAACTTATTCAAAATGCAGTGTAACTTGTTCAAAATTCAATGTAACTTTTTCAAAATGCAGTATAACTTGTTCAAAATGCAATGTAACTTGTTCAAAATGCAATGTAACTTGTTCAAAATTCAATGTAACTTATTCAAAATTCAATGTAACTTGTTTAAAATTCATGCAGAATCGCAGTAACCTAAAACAAATAGCGAGGACAACGATGTAGAGGTACATACTTGTGGTTGAAAGGGATGAGGTTTCGCGATGTGCTGGGTCTCAATTTTTCACGATTCACGGAGAGGAGGTAGATACATAAATGGACGGTCTGCGATTTGTGAAGAGGGGTGATCCATTCGCGAGGGATCGATTTCACGATTTCCAGGGAAGATAAGGGATGTGTTCAATCTCTATATTTTTGGGAAAGGATAAGGGATGAGTTCTGTTATGCAGGATATATGCTCAACACTTGCTATTATTTGTGAAGAATATATGCAGGAGGCTAAAATTACCTTCGAAATGGTGTTCTGTTATGCAATTTTTTTCTTGCTTTTGGAGATTTGATATCTATGCTGCTATGGTAATATAAGTGACAGTTTGTTATTATGGTTGACGTAATGGTTGTGGCCTAATACCTTATCAACCCATTTGACCTTGTAGGACTTGCCAAAGCTTAACCGCTGTACAGAACTGTTGTCTATGATGAACGAGGAGCTGAAACAAGCAAGGAAGGATAAGGGATGAGTTCAATCTCTATATTTTCGGGAAAGGATAGATACAGGTATGCTGTTGTTGTGTATAAAAATGGCAGACGAGAGCTGGGTTCAGGGAGTGGTTCGGCGATTGGGCATCTCCTCCTCAAGGGAGGAACACGGCTCAGGGGTTCTGCATTGGCGATCCATCTTCTCCGTGGGAAGAGAACACAACACGGCAGTACGGTAATTTTAGTTAGGATTTCTGAATTTCATTTTTTGATTCATCCTTGCTCTGTTCGTGAATTCAGATGAGTGCTAAATCAAGGGTAAAATAGTAATCTTGGAATAAAGGACCTAATGAAGAATGAAAACTTATTGTCCTGTGTGCTACACAACAATAAGTACAAAAAATAGGACCGGTCAAAAAAAGCCTTAATTGAATCTGAAAATTTTCACAAGCTTTAATTTGTTCTTCCATCCAACTCGTGTTCTTAGAAAGCGATTTTCTTGAAGTCTTGAATATGGTATTCTTCGGAATCAACAGATCCAAGAGCCCCTACTCTTGATATTCTTTGGAATCAACAGCTTTAGAGAAGAGATCTCTGCCGGCATTCTTCGGAGTCAACAGCTAGGTTCTGATTATCCACGCCCTTGAAAAACCACAATGCATCAGTTGGTATCGGAGCTTTAAGTTACAATCCTTGAGACGATGGCACCTAGAAGGCGACCAACCCAAGAACTGAAAGAAGAAAGACTCGACACTGTGAAGAACCTGGCGGCGAGTGTACCTGCTATACAGCTTCAACTACAACCAAAACACCCCCCTCGACCACAACGTCAACCAAATCCTCGTGAGAAGGAGGAGGCAAAATCAGACAATGCGTATGGAGACGACGAAGAGAACCCCTTTGCTGGAGAAGAACCAGAGAGAAAACCGGATAGGCGTCCTCGTTACCCTTACAGAAAGGAGGAGAGAGAAGCATCAGCTCCTTCCTCTAGATGGGAGGCTGGCCTGAGAATAGACATACCGGAGTTTCATGGAAAGATGAAGTCAAGAGATTTTCTTGGTTGGCTTTTTACTGTTGAAGAGGTGTTGGAGTTCAAAGAAGTGCCAGAAAGCAAACAAGTACCCCTCGTGGCTACACGTTTTCGTGAAAGGGCTGCGGCATGGTGACAGCAACTAAAAATTAATCATTCTCGGATCGGCAAAAGAAAGATTGACTCATGGGAAAAACCTGCATATATTGGAAAAGCATTCACCGCAAAAACCCGCATATGTTGGCCACTATACAACAACAGATCCGAGCAACCAAGATTTCTACCAGGACTCACTTCAGCCTTCCAAAGCTAAAATCGTCCAACACCAGAAAAAAAATAGGTTCAGGACAGCTTCATTCCAGTCTGCCCTCCAAAATTTAACCAGTGAGTTGGACCACTGTTATGATTTTGTCAGGCAACAATGAGCTCCAAATGGATAGGATGAAAAATTCAAAAGCACCAACATCCCAATACCTACATCAGAAAGGGAGGCGGATCGATTGCTTAAATGCAAAATGCAGAGCATACATGGGAGAAAGCACGTTGCACAAGCAAGCAAGAGAGTGGAACAAGATTTCACACAGTTTCCAAATATTATCGGGAGAGAGAAGGGCATTCTGATCAATCAAGAGAGGGGTATATTTGTTTTACTAAATATATTATAATATATGACCTTTAAACCCAAAATATATGAGTTATTATAAAATTACTCCTGAAATTATTTTAAAAAAGATTGTTTTTGGTCCCTGGCGTGTCCCCGGTGTGTCCCCCGCGTGTCCCTGCCGTGTCCTACTCCAAAATTAAATAATAAATTATAGGACACGCCACGTATTTTGCCATGTCCCCGGCATGTCCGTGTCTCCGGCGTGTCCGACACGCATACGGCGACCCTGGAGGCGTGTCCATGCTTCCGAGGAGCATAGTATTGAAACCCTGTGCTTAATTTGGCTTAGATACCTGTTCAACATCAAGTGTACTTTACTCTCATTGAAATTTTCTTAGAAACTTAATGTATGATATTGTCTGATGCTATTTTTGGATTGGAAGAATCCAGTTATTAGTATACCAAGTTACTTCTCTTCAGGTTGTATGTATATAGTTAACATTTGGATGGTATTGTGCTATTTCTATATATTCTACTATATTTATTATACTTGGTTAATGTGTGAAGGGTAGTTGTCAGGAATGTGACTCAAGCTTGGTAATCTTTTTAGTTTAGCAAAACATAGCAGATTTAGTGTTGTATAGGATTTCATACACAATGTTTGTTATTTTACATAGTGATATAGTTGAATTAAATTTCTAAATGTGCTTTTATTTCCTTTACCACACTATAAATAACGGATACAGTCAACCAGATGATCCATACCTTTATCCCGGTGACTATATTTACTGAGAAGAGTCCGTATCAGATACCGGATAGAATGTTATATGTATCTATGACAATCACCAAAAAATTGACAACAGTTGAAGCCTAATTATAGTTATTTTGTTGGAATCAACCTTTTAGAAATGATTGTTGTAATATTTATTTATAATTTGGGACAGAGTTTTGAATTTTGAGAGTTCATTTTTGTACTTGGAAAATTCAAATCTCTTACAGGATGATCTTGTTATACGTCACCTGTTTCCAGGTGATTTCTTGATGGCTTTGCTCTAAGAGGGTGCTGGTATTATGATGCAGACAGAATAGTTCAGAATAGTTCAGAAGTATTTAGGGAAAGCTGCACCAATGACACGTGAAACCGCATTGAAAACACGTGACAAAAAACACTTTCCGAGCTGAATGCCTCAGCTCGGCCGTCCCACATTACAATCCTTTTTTTATTTCATGAACTCGACCAAGCAGCATTTTGAGAATCCAATTGCACTGGAGTGATCATCTCATCTAGACGATCACTTTCAACTAATGAGATGGCTGAAAGACTTTGTTCCCGCGCTCCCACGCTCAAGGAAAATTCTGTTCGTCCGCCTTCTTCTAATCGACTATTACAACTCGGCATCGCCTGTTTCTGTGCGACATCCGTCTGGAGCTTTTGTTGGCCCAGACCATTTGTATTTTGGAGTTATATTTTTGTCTCTAATTTTGATCTGACATGTTTTAGGTCCTTTTGTGTTATTTCTATCATTGGGTTGATTTGTTTATGGGCCTTAAAGTTGTCTTCTTGTTTTTAGGATTTCATGTTGTCCTATTTATACCACCTTATTGTGATTGGAGGCGGCAGTCATTAATTGAATCTGAAAATTTTCACAAGCTTTAATTTGTTCTTCCATCCAACTCGTGTTCTTAGAAAGCGATTTTCTTGAAGTCTTGAATCTGGTATTCTTCGGAATCAACAGATCCAAGAGCCCCTACTCTTGATATTCTTTGGAATCAACAGGTTTAGAGAACAAATCTCTGTCGGCATTCTTCGGAATCAACAACTAGGTTCTGATTATCCCCGCCCTTGAAAAACCACGATGCATCAGTTGGTATCGGAGCTCCAAGATACAATCCTTGAGACGATGGCACCTAGAAGGCGACTAGCCCAAGAACTGGAAGAAGACAGACTCGACAGGCTCCAACAGATTGTGAAGAACCTGGCGGCGAGTGTACCTGCTATACAGCTTCAACTACAACCCCAACACCCCCCTCGACCACAAAGTCAACCAAATCCTCGTGAGGAGGAGGCAATATCAGACAATGCGTATGGAGACGACGAAGAGAACCCCTTCGCTGGGGAAGAACCAGAGAGAAAACCGGATAGGCGTCCTCGTTACCCTTACAGAAAGGAGGAGAGAAGTATCAGTCCCTTCCTCTAGATGGGAGGCTGGCCTGAGAATAGACATCTCGTAGTTTCATGGAAAGATGAAGTCAAGAGATTTCCTTGGCTGGCTTTTTGGTGTTGGAGTTCAAATAAGTGCCAGAAAGAAAACAGGTACCCCTCGTGGCTACACGTTTTCGTGAAAGGGCTGCGGCATGGTGGCAGCAACTAAAAATTAATTGTTCTCGGATCGGCAAAAGAAAGATTGACTCATGGGAAAAACGTGCATATATTGGAAAAGCATTCACCGCAAAAACCCGCATATGTTGGCCACTATACAACAACAGATCCGAGCAACCAAGATTTCTACCAGGACTCACTTCAGTCTTCCAAAGCTAAAATCGTCCAACGCCAGAAAAAAAAGGTTCAGGACAGCTTCATTCCAGTCTGCCCCCCAAAATTTAACCAGTGAGTTGGACCACTGTTAAGATTTTGTCAGGCAGCAATGAGCTCCAAATGGGTAGGATGAAAAATTCAAAAGCACCAACATCCCAATACCTACATCAGAAAGAGAGGCGGATCGATTGCGGATCGATTGCTTAAATGCAAAATGCAGAGCAGACATGGGAGAAAGCGCGTCACACAAGCAAGCAAGAGAGTGGAACAAGATTTCACACAATTTCCAAATATTATGTGGTGAAATGCATAGGATTGCACAATGAAGTTGGCCTTGTCCAATATCTAAGAACGAACATTTTCTGTATTTTGCATGGCTTTCGCACTATTATGAAGTTCACTTCCAAATTCTTACAATCATGTGTAGTTTGATGATAGACATTAACCCATCCAGAAGATCAAGAAAAAAATATTTGAAAATTTCAAACCTCGTGATATTTTCAACTACCTCCAACACAAACATGAACTCCATCAGCATCACTCGTTCAACTACAGTTAATAGAAGTTGGAATACATAAATGACTTACCAGTCTGAAAGAGAGGGAAATTCTGTCGTAGTAATGTCCTACTGCCATGAGGGTTGCTTGTAGCCATTCCTATCTCTATCCCAACCACCATCGGGCTCCTTTCTCTTCAACAACCCACGTGCCATCTGAAAGGCTTTCATTTGCTCATTTGCTGGTAGTGCTTGAGACCCAGGAACAAAAATCTGTCTCAATAATGCTGGAGACGGCCTCACATCTCTACGTTCTGCATCTGTGCTCCCAGGACCAGTATTAATATCAAGCCCAACGCTATTTGCACCAACCGGAAGGTTCATAACATAGGGACGCGGGTAGTGTGATGATATTACACCAGGAAGACCCACAAGCTGTGAGGGAATGGTAGGTAAGAAATGAGAAGAAGAATCCATGTGTGCTTTTGAAGTTGAACCACCCGAATATGAGTTTGATGAAAGAGAGAAATTTGTCTCAAATGGGAATCCTGGATACTGAAATGGGGCAGCATGGGGGAAGGGAATAGCGGGAGAGGATGACAACAATGTGCTCCGAAAATATTCAGGACCAAAAGGGGAGCCGCCACATGGGGCACCGAAGGTCATTTGGGGCCCACCAGAAGGAACAACAGAATAACTCTGCTCCCCTCTACCGGGTAGGATCGATGGCATTGCAATGGCTGAATAGGAGTTGGTTGGTGGGAACAATGAAGAATAACCGCCTTGGTCCATACTGTTTGTTCTGACCCCATTAAAAGGTGATAGAAATGGCATGTTGCCTTTAACACGTGGCGCTGTTTCGATAGCCCCTCCATCATGACCAGGTCCATTGTTCAAATCAAAGTCCCTTGAAGCATTGAATTCCGCGTTAGAAAATCCACTAGTTAGTGGAATTCCCAATTTAAGATGGTTGCTAACAGAGAATTGTCTAACCTCAGGGTCATCATCTCTGTTCAAGTCAAGATCGAGTCCACCACCACAACAATTGTCAAGACGCCCAATTTCCAAATATGTCTCAACCCGTGGAGAATTCTGAGAATCCATATCCTCAAGAACTTTCTGGTCTGGAACATTCAGGTCAATATCTAGAGGAGTGCGTCCTGAATTTCTAATGTAGCCAATGGAAGGGGAACTTGTTCCAGGTGGCATTTCCAAAACCTTTCTGGGTTCTGCCGGCCGAAAAGCACTGGTAGCAGCTGATCCTTTCCACCCAAGTCCCCCCTTACTTCTCAACAAGTTTTCAGGAGGAAAAAAGGGTCCTTTTGCAGCGGAGGTAACAGTAATTGAAGAAGGAAAGCAGCTCCTAGACATTGAAGAAACAGAAAAGGGCAACGGGCAAGGTAAATATACAACTGATGGCGTCGGAAGCTCCCCTTGGAATCCATCATCAACAGGAAAACCTTCATTCAGATCGAAGTGCAGCTTTACAACCACGTCAGATCCTGTCACAGATCTAGAAGAAGCATTTACACTGGAAGCACATTCCCCTATCCCGCCAGCTTCATTTCGATCTAACTTGGCTGTGTTAGACTTCATGCACTCCACTGTTTGTTGTATAGGGACCGTGGGAGGCTCCTCATGGGAAGCGGATTTATCAGTACAATGGCCAATCACCTCTTTTCCTTCTGTCTTCTCCTCACTGCATTCATCATTTTGCTTCAAACTGGCTGAACTCAACTCGATAATTTGTTTCTCAATCTTTTCTGTCTGACAAACGGCCTTTGTATCAGTAGCCTTCTCAGTGTTTGACTCCATAGCCAAAACAGTAGCAGAACCAGAAGGTACTGCAGTATCCTCACCTTTAACAGTTACAACCTCTTGGTGAAACTTCGCTGTAATGGGTACCTTCTGGTCAGTTAAGATGGTCGAGGCACAAGCCGCTTCCTTAAGCAAAGTACTCGTGTCTTCCCTGCACATTTCTGGAGACAAGCAAGAAGGTGATTCTTCCTTCTCAACCTTTGTACTTGCGGCTACTTCAGGAACAATTACTACCCTGCTCGCAGCAGTTTTTTCATTTGCATAATTGACCTTATCTTCATCAAACAAGGGGTTCCTTGCTTTATGTTTGGAATTCAAACTGTTGACTATAACCGGGGCGGCATCTGACTTCTTTCGCTGATGAAACTGGTTAGCTTCTTCGCTCTGCGGATTGCCATCTTTCGTAGAAGAGATAGGTACCGGAGCATCATTTACTTGACCAGGCCCTCCGTCACATTTTGAGTACGAGACATGTGCATTTTGGCACAAGTCAATAGTAGACAGATTCAATTGTCCACTGCACTCCCCTGACTTCTCTTCACAGCTAAACAAGGTCACTTTAATATCTGTAGAAGTGTTTGTTGACATATGTGTAGCATCATGTGGGGATTCAATATTAACTTTTAAAGAATCAACAGAATTGCCTTGCTCACCATTTGTCCTATCATTAGCTGTATCCTCATCCAAGTGTCTTGATTTTACATCATTTCCAGAGCAAGATTCCATTGGTACAGGTGAATTTTTTCCAGAAGAACCTGTTGGCAAAACATCAGATCTGGGCATCTCTCCAGCTGCCACCCTCGCAAGAAGATTCATCCCAATATCATCCCCAGCTGGGACAGTCGTAGCTTCAGAGAACTTAACACAGCTTTCAATCATTGCATTCATAGTGCTGAAAGAAGCATCATCATGGGATTTCCCAGGTTCAGGCACAACCTTGGATAATGAACCTGAACTTTTGAATGATTCCATCAGCTTTTTATCATCCTCAGTCCTCTGTTCATCGCAAAGAGCATTGGGGGCTGACAAATTACCTTCATCAGACAAGACCAGTCTATCTCTCCCTTGATACAAATCCAGGTTGCTGTTTGGTGTATTGCTAGCTCGCAAGGCATCAACTTTTGCCTTCACTTTCTTAGGATGATGATCAAGTTTTTCAGACTTGCTTAATGTAGTAGAAGGATCTTCAGAAAAAACTCCATTGGCACTTTGTGCAGGACTTCGAGCAGTGTTTGGCAACTTGACAATCAGTCGGTTATTTCCATGATCCACGAGTAGTGGATCAGGAGCTCTTTCATGTGTTCCTCTAGTAGGTGATGCTGTTTCAGAAGCCAATCTCCTACTCAAAGAACCTAATTTTTCCGAACTTATTTCCTTTTGAAACCCTGATACAGCTGGTCCTTGAACACCATTGCTTAACTTCCGGTAACGAGAAGCACTACCAGTAGAACTCCGCGCATCTTCCCTGCAGGAAGAACCACCAGTCTTTGCATAATCACTTGAACACGATTGGCTATTGTTTGGAGACTGGTTGGAACTGCTACTCTTCTCGTCCTTAATTGTTGATAGATGCATATCTGAGGATCCACTGTGAACCAAAGTCGCATAATTCGAATCCTTGGCACTAGCACCACCGGACAAACATGCTGAAGAAGCCAATTTTGTCAAGTCAGGAGACGCCGAAACTACCTTTGATACAGATTCATTAGAACCAAGTTTAACAGATGGCGTTTGACATGGAGAAGATTGCACAGTAGAGCTCCTCACAGTAGCCTCAGAAGATACTCCATTACGCCGGTTACCTACATGAGAAACTTCTGAAAGCAATGACTTGGACGGCCATGAACCACCACGACTGGAGTCGGACTTAGCATCAATCATATTCAAGTCAGCTTCAACACGTTTCTTCCATGTGTCCACTAAAGTCCTAGCTTTCTTCTGAATCTCCGAATTTTTATGACTTCGCAAGAGATTCACTGATTTACCAACATTACAGGTCTGTAGGGCATGAAGATTTACAGGCAGATTATCCAAAGCACGAAGTGAAACCAACAGAAATTCTTCAACGGATTTATCACTTTCCTTGGGGCTACTAACATCGTCTATCTTCCCCTTGTGAGCCTCTTGGAGCCACTCATCCAACACTGGCAACCCCTTAAGTTGTACAAACCATCCAAGGCAATCAAACCTTTCTGTGACAGCTATCACATCAACAAACATTATTCGACAAGCCAAATTGATTTTCTTCTCAGAGCTGACCGGTTGCATGAGTTGCACTAATCTTTCAACCCCTTCATAGTCTCTGAGCCCACTTTCATCTGTAATTTTAGCAATCTCAGACCTTAATCTGTGCTCTGGAGCAGGTTCTGTATCATTTGCTCTGGAGACACGCTCTCTTTGGACTGGATCAAACCCTTGATCAGCTCGATCCCTATTCTTCCCCTCTCTCAAGCTTTTGGGAGAGTGACCTCCAGACTGCACTGCTCCATGCATTTTTAGTCGTGTCTTGTCTAACAGCTGATCTACTTCTTCCTGTCGTTCCTACATGAAAACAAAACTAACAAATATAAATAAAACATAATTGTTCTCATCTATTTTGAACACAATTAAAAAATAGAACTCACATTAATATAATCTTGATCAGTTAGCCACCATAAACACTTGTTCTCAATATCATACACTCGTCTGCACACAAATGTGGATATCCCTGAATGAAGTTCAACACCTTTACGAAGGAATGCGACTTTACACGGATGGAGTAACGATGCAGCAGGTATCTCATCCTTGTGAAAGGAGTAAAAAAGCTCGTTGGGTGCAGCTCCAAGCAAAGGACCCTTTCCAAGCTTTACATCAGCAGGTCGGTAGAGCCAATTCACAGATAAGCTTAAATTTTCTTCTTTCTCTAATAATAACCTCTGAATTATTCCAATGAAAGGTGGGGAATCTTGGGGCGGTTTGAAAAGTGCACAATCACCAACACAAATCTTGCGTCCATCCTACAAGAAAGCAATGCCTTACTGAAGAATGCTCTTAAGAAAATAAACTGCAATTCACATACGCCCAAGTTTTATTTAAGAAAAGAATTTTGGAATGCATATAGCCATTTTATCCGTACTTCTGCTATGCCGATTGTCTTACGGATTCTCTTCGCCAAGATTTTCTCTCTTAGATAAATCTGTTTTAAAACATGAGCAATGTGGACTGCATTATCCGTTTCTATAACCTGTTGGGAAATCAGGCACAATAAAAAGCACAGGAACAACCATTAACAGGGAACCCTAAACTTGGATGGGTATATAATGTGATCTTCAATCCAGACAAGCAGATAATGATGATCATGCCCACCTAGACGTCAGCAATGGAATCTCAACCAGAAGCATATTAGTTATTTCATAAAAGTAAAGCAAACTAAAGAACTTCACAACCTTAAACATCCCACCATCTGTGACGATGTAATTACAGAAACCTTGCAGAGGAAGCATTTGACGTCCTAGAATTTGTAGGCACCGGAAAACTCATGGTGTTAAGGCAACAAGCAAGCAAGAAACAAAAATAGGGCAGCTAATAAAAGAAATAACATTCCAAAGACTGTTATGTATATCAACCACTAATGAGGAAGGGTGTCACATATACAATACTTGATCATTATCTAAGAACACAAAAGCCCATTTCTAATCATTTATCAAATTTAGTTAATATAAAAAAGCACTTATTTAACCAGTCATGTAACCATATCTCTGCAACATATTCTGAGCAATTTTAACCATAAAAACGAACACAAAGAGATGTTTAATGACATTATAAGTAGCAAGTAAAAATTGGCTACTCACGACAATCTCTTCACTTAGGACATACCACCAGCATTGGAAACGGGGATTAGAACAACTTCCACCTGGAAAAACAAACTTATCCCGTAACAACCAAACTTTGTAACACGACAATCAACGATAAAACCCCCTCAAACAGGAATAAGCTGATCCATACGTGATTGGGCACCCATTAAATATACAGAAAGAACAAGAGGAATTTTTACCATGTTTACATAGCTATGATACAAACCAAACTCCACCCCTGAATTCCTTTGTTGCATAATTAGGTAACCCCACACACCCCATCATTGAATAAATCCACCCCCAAAACCAGGGAAGGATTCAAGATTACACTTTACTGGTGCCAATTCCTATAATTTGTAGTGCCAACCTTTAGAAGTACACAATTACCTTGGAGTGCTACAATATGAATCCTTCAATCCATCAACTAGTCAGAACACAATCTCTGTTCCCCTTGCCGATGGAAAATCCATTCATGCGGCACTGGTTCCACTCCCATTTTTTCAGAGAAAAGAAGGATGAAACTCTGGTTGTGGAAGCGTGGAGTTGTGAAAATTTACACTTTCCTTTGCACATATCCATTGACAAAAACCAGGCAATGCAACATTATATCCATATCACACATGGACCTGAATGGCCACATGATCCTAGGCTCAGGGAGGCAAGTGTACATAGGAACGGAATACAATTTTCATAAGATTCTGGTGTGACGGATATTGCATTATTCAACAAAATTTCAAGAGGCAAATCTGTCACGCTTCATCCCTGATAACTGTAAAGTCAGCTATCCAAAGATGACACATGGCTACAACATCAACTAATTACAACTCACTACACGACAACTGAAAATAAAACTCTACTGATCTGATTATAAATCTCAAATGATACAGACTCCAGAATATAAAAACATTGGGCTCAAGACTAATACAACTCAACTCAACACAATTCAACAACTCAACTACTACAACTCAACTCAAACAACTGAAAGCAAACTCAAGGTGAGAGCTAAACAATCTCTCAAATATAGATATAAATAAAAGACTCAAAAACTCCTCAACTCTACAACATCTCATCAACTGGGCTGGACTGAACTGTGGACTCTAGCCTCCAACATCTAAAAAGAAAGGCACAAACGTGCATCAGCAACGACGGCTGGTGAATACTTAAATGAAAAACATAAAGAAAAGAAGCAAAAATAGCTAAGGATCACAATCTCTTTTAAAACATACACACCCTTTCCCAAAAACATTTCCTTTTATGAGATC
>NMUG010007039.1:0-12271 GCA_002855965.1 Monotropa hypopitys
AAGCTCTGTTTTGCGTGGAGGACCTTTCTTCTACACTGTTCTAGTAGAGGGTCCTGCTTTGTACCAGCGCCACCGGAGACTTCTTCTTCTCCTCTTAGTGTCATGCTTTCTGAGCAACAATGGCACTAAGTTTCCTGCTGCATACGTTGGTTTGGTTGACTTCCCTGATGAGGCTCGCTTCGACTGGGCTCCTTCACTTTCGCCATTTTTCTTCAGGCGATGCGACGTAGAGTGAGTTGTCCTGTCCCTACTCAGCTTGGGTTTTGGCCCTTTTTGGTTTGGTGGTCTTACGAGCACATGAGTGTTGCTTGGCCGATTGCTTTGCTGGCTCTGGGAGCTTATCCGAGTGCACTTTGCTGGCCTCGACCTTTAGTTCGTTCTGTTGACTTGCTGGATTTCGTCATGCTCCGTTCGCAGTTAGAGCTGGTTACTCCTGATCAGATTATTTGGCAGCCATTCCATCATATGATTGATGAGGGAGATTACGCCATAGAGGTTTTCTTGTCCCGCCACAGGTGCGCCTTCTTCTCTTTCACCTCTTGGGAGCTGTACATGGGAGATCACTACTGGCGTCAGGTGACTGGTGAGGTTCGCATTCCAGACAGTCCCCCTGTTCCTACTTTTGGGCGTGCACTTTCTACCGCTCCTAACTTTGTTGACGTTCGCAGCTGGATGCTTGTGGGAGATTACGCTTCATGGTTCGGTCGTGTTTCCATTGGTCAATTCACCACTACAGTCCCTGTTCGCGAAGGACAGTCTATTGAAGCTGAGCAGGAGCGTTTCTTCCAGGACCTGGGTGGCTCCCGAGATGTGGTTTCTAGCCAGTAGTATCGCGATCTACAGGCTCAGATGGAGTTGCAGCGGCAGCAGTTTGAGCAGTTTTAGGATTTTCAGCGTTGGGCGCAGTGGAGCAGATCAGGTTCAGGGACTTTGCCTCCTCGACCACCACAGGATCAGGTTGAATATTTTTTTATTTTCCTTTTTACTACTTTCTTTTCGCTTTGATATTTCTTCCTATTGTGCTAATGATTTTTCTTTTTCTTGACAGGGTGCCCCGGATCCTCCTCGCGGTTCAGTGGACAGACGGTAGAGATCTCGATCTAGAAGGGATAGATCTAGTAGGAGCCGCAGTAGGGATATCTGATACCTGCAGATTATCAGCACTTTTTCTCTTTTTTTTGTTGTACCAGTCATGATGTATTCGTATAGACAGACTTTTTGTATTATCTTCATTTTAATATATTTGTATGCCTTTTTTTGTCTCGGCATGTCTTTCTTTTTCTCCTTTTGCATATTCTGTTTGAAGTAAAAAAAATAAAAAAGGATACTGATGTTCGCATATGTGCCATACAGGATGGCTTTCTCCGCGGCTCTTCTTGCGCTGCTTTTGATGTGGTGGACTTCTTTCACCTCGGCAGAGCAGATTTAGTTTGAGCAAGTCTTTGGAGGACTTGCTAGTTTGCTCACTATTGTGGTGGCCCAGGATTTCCTGGAGGTCGTCATTCGCTATTGGATTCCTTCGCTGAGCCTATTCCGCTTTGGGCTTCATGAGTTGACTCCTACCATCGAGGAATACCATTTCATGCTGAGAATGAGACCTTCTTTGGAGATTCTGGCCCGCATTTCTTCTGGTAGAAAGGCTCAGACCACCTTTGCTGCACTGACAGGTTTGAGGAGATCATCTCTGGTTATCGAGGAAATTGACGGCATATTGGTTATTCGCCCCAATTTTATATAGGGTCTATTTGGGGATTGTTCTTGCTACAATCCTGAGGGACCTGATTTTTCCCACCTGAAAAATGATGGAGCTGGTTCCCGTTGGTGCTTCTATGCTTTCGCATTCGTATTACTTGCCAGTTTTTTCTTTCCTCGCAGCGATGGGCTGCTTGATTTGCGCGTGGCCTTTTATGTTGACGTTGTTGTCAATGGCCAATCTATCATCCCATCTATTTTGGCGGAGACCTTTCGCGGATTGACCCTGTACCAGTTGTGGCTTGGAAATGCTTTATGTTTGGCTGGTGGCGCATATCTTTGGTGCTCGCTCCTCCCATCCGAGGTGGTTTTCTGGACATCCCCTTCAGCTTTTGGTTTCCTGACAGCATCATTTGTGTACAGTGCCCCAGAGTCTGGATTCTTGGGTTCGATCTTTGGATAGCATTACTCCTGATACTATTGTTTGGAACATCGGGGTATTCAGCGTTCTTGATTATGCAGTTACTGTTCATGGTTTGGGATTATCTTTCCTTCTTCTGGTCAGTCTTCGAGGCATTGTGCCTTATTTTGGCTGTCGAGTGGTACGACAGTTTGGACTGAAATAGGATACTTTGCCATCGCCATTGCTTCCTGGGAATGATGGATATTATTTTGATTTTCCTGGGAATTTTGCTCATCCTCGTGTATCAGAGGCCTTCGCATTTTGACATCACCGTGTGCGTATTTCGTCTTTGCAAATTCAAGATGCCCCAGGCGTGTCGGATGCATATTGGGATTGGCTATCAGCTGAGATTTTATCTTCTCCTCTTTTACCGGTCTGCCTAGATCCCATTTCTTTGCTGGAACAGACGTCGCTTTTAGCCGAGTGGATTGCGGGATATACCCTTCAGACGACCAGTTCTCGAGTTCAGACTGCTCGATTTTGTCGAGAACGAGATGAGGCTCTTAGTTGTGTCACATCTGCCAAGAATGAACGAGATATGCTTCGCCTTGAGTTGGATCAATTGAAGCAACAGCTTTCTTCTGCCGAAACCATAATAGGCACTCTTCAGGTGGCTCTTGATGACGCTCGCAACCCTTCCAGTTCCACCTCTACTGTAGCCAGATTGGAAGGGTTATTGAGACAATGCTCGCGTGATTATGAGATGGATCGCTTTGAGATAATTCGCCTGGGGAATGAGCTTGCTTATTTTGATTGCGTTCGGGTCGAGACCCAAAACCATGTTAACGAGCTTATCTTGCAAAGGAATTGTCTCGAAGAGAAACTAGACACACTGGGTTCCTCACATCAAGACCAAGTGGCTAAGATTGAAGAAATGGGAGGGCTTTTGGAAAAAGCCTATCAGGAGCTGATCATTGAGAGAGGGGTGTACTTTCGTACTATGGACAGATTGAGCAGTGGGTTTGCATTTTTGAGCCACTTGTTTCCCGGTGGTTATCCTGATCAGATGTAGATTCAGACGCATATGGAGATATTTCACCGGGTTGATGTTGACTTGGCGGGGGTCGAGACAGATGCCGCCATGACTCGTCGCTACAGGGAAATTTGTTTGGCCTTCCTCCGGCTGCTAGATGACATTTCTCGTTAGAGGAGTCCTTCTTGATTTATCTCCCTCTCTTTTTTTGCTATGCGCAACGTATCTCTTTTGTCTCTTTTTTTGGTTGAGAATGTCTTTATGCTTTGCTTCCAGCCTATTCCTGCATAGACAGTTTTTGTTTCTTGCAGCATAATAAATAAAAGCATTCGGTGCATTTCACAATTATTTATAATTTCTCTAGGTAATGAATGAAAAAATTAATCTTACTCTTTGGTTGGAACCTTGAGTTTGCCTGATTCGCTCATTTGACTTTTACAATCTTAGCACAAGGCGACTCGACTTCTCCATTGATCCGGACCTGAACCCCCTGAGGATCTGATTGTCATGAGAGATGGGGACTAATCTTGGTCGCAATCTATTTGTCGGCTTGACTTGTTCGCAACTTCGGCTTCGTACCCATTCTTCGTCTTCCGCTTTTTGCCATAGCCCTTTTTGCATCCATTTTTGCCATAGCCCTTTTTGTTAAAGAGACTACGCTGGACGCATTTTTTTTATTTTCCCTTTTTACTATGGCCCTCTTTTTAGAGTTTTGACCGCACTGGATTTTTCCATTTTTGCCACAGCCCCCTCTCGGGTTTTGACTGTACTGGATTTCCCCTTCTTTTGCTATAGCCCCCTTTCGGGTTTTGACTATACCAAGATTTTTGTTCCGTTTTTTCCACAGCCCCCTTCGGGTTTTGACTTTACTGGATTTTCCATTTTTGCTATAGTCCCCTTTTGGGTTTTGACTATACCGGAATTAATTTTCTTTTTCTATATATTTTTTTTTGAACAAATTGCTTCTTTAAAATCAGGAAATGGGTTTTCTTTTAACATATTCCAACCAAGTCATGAGTATGCGCAATACTTCTGAAGAGAGAAATATAGGTGAGAAGATGAGAATTTGAACCCTTGTTTTCTTTGTACAGGGTGACGGCCGCTTTGATCATCATACATTTTTTTATGATTGATTTTTTTCTTTATTCACTGTCTGCTTTGAGAGAATTACAATAGAGTGGAGATAGAAAAATGCGCTTTTACTCAATGTGATCGGAATAATGGTAAAGAGAACACATTTCTAGATAAATAAAGTTGCAATTGCCTTTTCTCGAAGAATGTTGTTCAAGCATAATAGCGTTTGAGTACATCCACATTCAAGAGTTGAGGGAATTCCCGACCGTCCATTTCTGATAAAATTATTGCTCCGCCTGACAACACTTTGGTGATGACGTATGGACCTTGATAGTTAGGAGCGAATTTTCCTTTCGCTTCTTCTTGGATAGGTTGAATCCGCTTCAGAACCAGATCTCCTTGTTGAAACGCTCTTGGTCGCACATGCTTATTGAAACTTCTTGAGATCCTCCTTTGATAGCATTGAGAATGGTAAATGACCGCCAATTATTTTTCGTCTAATAGGCATAACTGATCTTGACGAGCTTTCTCCCATTCTTCGTTGCTGGACGCTGTTTCCATCATTGTTCGCAAGGAAGGGACTTGGATTTCTGGGAGAAGGATTGCTTCATAGCCGTACACCAAAGAGAAGGGTGTTGCCCCAGTTGACGTTTGCGTTGAAATTCGATAGGCCATGAGAGCATAAGGAAGCTTTTCATGCCAATCCCGATGGGTCTCCGTCATTTTACGGATGATTCTCTTGATATTTTTGTTGGCAGCTTCTATGGCCCCATTCATTTGTGGTCGATAGACTGTCGAATTCTGATGCCTGACGTTGAACTGGGAGCATAGCTTTTCCATCATGGAACTGTTTAAATTCTTTGCATTATCGGTTATCAAAGATTTTGGTGATCTATAACGGCAGATGATATTATTCTTGATGAAGCAGGTGATTACTCTTTCAGTCACATGCGCAAAGCTGGCGGCTTCAATCCACTTGGTAAAATAGTCAATAGCCACTAGTATGAATTGATGCCCGTTTGATACTTTTGGATGGATGGCGCCGATAACGTCAATACCCCAGGCAGAGAAAGGCCAGGGTGCCACCATTACTTGAAGTTCCTTTGGTGGTGCTCGCATTACATCACCATGGATTTGGCATTTGTGACATTCCTTCGCGTATTTAATACAGTCTGTTTCCATGGTCATCCAATAATATCCCGTCCGTAGGATCTTTCGAGAAAGAGAATGTTCGCCCATATGTGGTCCGCAGACTCCTTCATGCACTTCTGTCATCAATTTGCTGGCGGTAGCGGTATCCACACATCGCAGAGGACCGTGCATGGATCTTTTGAACAATATTTCCCCGCAGAGGAAAAATTGTGTCGCTAGTCTTCGCAATATTTTCCGATCATTCGCTCCGACTCCTTTTGGGAATGCCCCGGTCTGCATGAATCGCTTGATGTCACTGAACCAAGGTTGCGCGTCTTTTTCCTCTAAAATAGTCACACAGTATGTCGACGAATTTCTCATTTCAATCTCGATGGCGGGAATCTTTTTTTCGTCAGAAAACTGGATAGCCGCGGCGAGAGTTGCCAATGCATCTGCAAATGAATTCTCAGTTCAAGGAACATGATGAAAGCTGATCCTTTTGAATTTCGCTCGCAATTCTTTGACCTTTTGATGATAAGGAATCAACTTTGGATCTTTCGTCCGGTAAGTCTCATTGCTTTGCTGTATGATAAGATCCGAATCATCGTACACTGTTAATTCCTGGATATCGTATTCGAGGGCCATATTCAACCCCAAAATGCATGCCTCATATTCTGTCATATTATTAGTAACGATATACTCCTCTTCAAACATTAATTTCGATGCGGCAGGCAAATGAGTTCCTTCTGCCGATATGAGCACTGCTCCTATTCCGGCTCCTTTTTTGATTGTTTGCGCCATCAAAGAACAACCTCCATCCCGGTAATTCTTTTTTGCTATCCATTTGTGAACAGCAAATTTCCTCGTCGGGAAATAAAGGTGTCATCGGCCAATTGTCATCCAACGGATTTTTCGCGAGATATTCCGCTATTACGCTTCCTTTAACTGATTTCTGTGTGGTGAAGATGATATCGAATTCGGATAAAATCATGTGCCATCGCGCAATCCGGCTAGATAGGGTAGGCTTCTCGAAAAGATATTTTAGAGGATCCATCTGAGAGACGAGATATGTCGTGTGGTGTATCATGTAGTGGCGGAGTCGGTGTGATGCCCATGCCAGCGCACAACAGGTCTTTTCCAACGCTGAATAATTGTTCTCGTATGCCATGAACTTTTTGCTTAAGTAATAGATGGCGTGCTCTTTATGTCCTTCTTCTGTCCGTTGCCCCAGCATGCATCCCATGGAGTTGTTGAGCACAGTAAGGTACATGAAGAGGGGTTTGTCAGGTTTGGGTGAAACCAAAATCGGAGGATTGAGCAGATAATGCTGGATCTTCTCGAAGGCTTTTTGACAGTCTTCCGTCCATTCTTGGGGCTTGTCTTTCCGCAACAGTCGGTAAATGGGATCGCATACTTGCATCATCTGGGATATGAATCGACTGATGAAATTTAGTTTCCCCAGAAATGAGCGTACTTTTTTGACTCCTCTTGGGGGCGGCATCTCTTGAATGGCTTGGACTTTTGTCGGGTCGACTTCGATGCCCTTCTGGCTGATTATGAATCCTAACAGCTTTCCAGATGTTACACAAAAGGCATACTTGGATGGATTCATCTTCAATTGATACTTTCGCAGGCGCTCGAATACTCGTTTCAGACTCTGGAGGTGCCCCTGTTGTTGTCGGGATTTGACAATCATGTCATCCACATAGATTTCCACATCGCCATGCATCATGTCGTGGAATAGTCTCACCATTGCCTTTTGATACGTTGCACCCGCATTTCTTAATCCAAACGGCATTACCTGATAACAAAACACTCCCTAGGGTGTAATGAATGCAGTTTTCTCCTGGTCTTCTGGCGCTACTCGGATTTGATTATACCCCGAGAATCCATCCATAAATTAGAACATTTCGTGACCAGCAGTGTTGTCGACGAGAATTTCTATGTGTGGTAATGGAAAATTGTCTTTTGGGCTTGCCTTGTTGAGATCTCGGTAGTCGATGCACATTCGGACCTTCCCGTCTTTCTTCGGAACTGGGACTATGTGTTGACCAACCATTCGGGATAATTGGCTACCCAGATAAAACCTGCGTTGAATTATTTGATGACCTCTTCTTTGATTTTAAGACTCCATTCGGGCCGAAGTCTTCGCAGCTTCTGTTTGACTGGCCTCATCGTGGGTTTGATGGGTAATCTGTGTTTCACGATTGATGAATTTAGCCCCGACATATCTTCATAGGACCATGCAAATACGTCTTGATATGCTTTGAGTATCTCGATTAATTCGATTTTCTGTTGTTTATCGAGATGTGCCCCAATCTTGAGTTCCCTAGGTATCTCAATAATCTCCCAATTTATGGTTTCCGTTTCCTCGATATTAGGGGTTTTTTATTTTCATGTCTTTCTACCATTTCCAAGATCTCTTCAGGAATTTCGTCCCCAGCACAGATGTCAACTTCGATTCCCATAAGTTCATAATCTAGCTCGGTGTTGAAGTCGTATTCTTCTTGTGCTAAGATTGTTTGGTCATTTGAATCGAAAAATCGAACTTTCGGGTTCCTGAAAAATTTTGAGCGAAAACTTTCGTTTATTTTGTCATTCATTTCGAAGAGAAGTATAAAAATATATGAAACATGGAAATCGCTTTATTCAATCACATGCAAGATTCAGATAAGCGGCTACGCAAGAAAAATAAAGCACGCATAGAACTTCAAAAGAGACAGAAATGACATCACACAACAAGCAAAACTTTATTGATCTCTGCTCGGTAAGTTACCAAAACTTGCGAGCCCTTGGCATTGACTGGGAAACCCAATTGGTCATCTTTTCCCTCGGACATGTAGGGCGGATTGAGCTGGATGATTGATCAGAGGTCATGTTGTTTGTAGGGGAGTTGATGACGGCGATTTGCAATTCTTCAAATAGACATGCGATCCCGGTCATCGAATCTCCTTCCTATGAGGGGATGCTGGATATGGGTAAGGCAAACTCTTCTTCTAGATCTGATGTCGTATTCGAGAATCCTGGTGATACAAAACTTTTGCAGATGTGGGGGATTGGTGTAATTCTTCCCTGACCTCGATTGTTCTTTGGATTCCTTTTCAAGACTATGGCTTGTTCTTGTTCCTCCCATGTCGGGTGGTAGCCTAGTCTAAATGTATGAAGCTGGGAAGGTAGCTTTCTTGGTTCTATTTCCCCTGAAAGTTCACTCCTAGGCCTTTTCCGTTTTCAAAACCATTTCTGTGAAGGCATTTGGCGATCATTCGTGCGTTCTCTGAGAACTTTGGTGGGACTTTATCATGGGTCGAATTCTTTTGTTCTACCCACACATTGAATTCATCTATTTTTACAATCTTGATGAGTTCGAGTAATTCCGACTCTGGGATTTCTTCGTGTGTTTTGGATTCCTCCCGCTTTATTGGAATGTACATTCTTCGAGATCGAGTTTCTTGGTTTAGCTTGGCATAATTCAAAGGCACTTTGTGCGAACTGTATTTCGGTACTGGGGGAGGTCTGGGCAACGTGACCTTTGATTGCACTAGCAAAGAGACAGATTGTTTTGGGAGATTTGTTTCCCGAGAGCATTCGTCTTGAATCCTCCATTTTCTTGGAGGTAAATCTTGATATCCTGCCATAGCAATGACGGGTTCTTCAGGCATGGATCTTTTCTTTATCAAAATCAAGGCCCCAGGTGGACCGATCAGTTGGCATGGATTTGGAGCGTCTGCATCCTGGCTTATCATGTTAATCCCTTGGTGATTTGGGAGGGGATTATTTGTAACATTCGGTGCGGTCTTGGCATCCTCGAGATTGATAGTCCCGGCATCAATTAAATCCTGGACTCGGTGCTTTAGGTTCCAACAGTCTTCGGTGTCGTGACCTGACTGCCCCGAATGATATACGCAATGACGTTCGGCCCGGTGATATGGAGGAGGAGGATTTGATATTGGTCTTTCGGGAATCAGACTGACGTGTCCTGAAGCTAATAGTCTTTGAAGTACTTCAGCCATTGGAATGGCTAGAGGAGTGAAGGTCCGATTTTGCTGGTTCTTGCGGGGGAATTGTTGAGGCCCTCTGGAATGGGTATTTTGAGGTTGTGGAAAAGAGGACGTCGGATAGGAGTTATTATATGGAGCTGGAGGTGGATAATATGGTGGGGGTGCGTAAGAGTTTTGGAAATTCTGTTGGGGTCCTGATGGTGGAGGAAAAGGATTGTTATGGTGAGGCGTCGGCATGACAACAGAGACCTCAGCTTCTTTGGTTTTCTTCAGGGGGAATCGCTTGGCCTGGAAAGAGGGTGGATTGGGGTCACTGTTGTGAGAATAATGATCAATGATTTTCCCTGTTTGGACCACGTCTTCTATCATTTCCCCTTGCTGGATAATTTCACTGAATGACCGCCCGATCGAAGTACAGAACTTCTCATAGTATATTCCCTTGCAGGTTTGCACAAACAGATGTACATACTCTGATTCCGCTAGGGGAGGGTCCACTTGAGAGGCATACTTTTTCCACTTGAGTGCATATGATCGGAAAGATTCCGCCGTCTCTGATCAAGAAAAAGACGGTCTATGACCATCTCAGTGTTATGGCGATACTATCGGACAAACTCCTGGGATAATTCCGTCCAGGATTGAAAACGCTTAAGATCAAGCCGTGCGAACCACTGAGTGGCCGATCCCTTGAGGCTGTGTTGGAACAGCTGCATCATTAATTTCTCCGGATCGGGATATCCATATAACACTCTAGCATATAATCGCAAGTGGGCCATAGGTTCGCTGGTCCCATCACATTTCATGAAGTCGGGTATTTTAAATTTTGGGGGCAGCTGCATCCCCGAAAAGAAGCACAGGTCTTCGAAACTTGTTGAGATATATGGGTTGGACCCTCGCAGGGTTTTCAGGGCTTCTTCGAGCTACTGGACTTTATGCACCAGGTGGGGGTTGTTTGAGGATGGAACATCGCTTGGATGACTCTCCAAATCTTCCAGAGTTTGAGCCATGGTGGGTGTTATAGGAGTAGCTGGTGATTGAGCCGAGATGACCGGTTGTGTTGTGGCGGGTTGTGAAGGTAAGCTTCCCACTGGTAATGTTGGGATTGTCCCAGTTGGTGGAGAACTGGTGTGATTCGATGTGGCTTGAAATGGTACTGCCCTAGTGTCGGGCATTGTCGGAGATGATGTTCCGACCCCTGCATGGTGGGCACTTGACTGAACTTGTCTCATCAGGGTGTTGACCATGGCTTGGAGTTTGTCAACGTCCCTACGGACAGCTAGGTATTCTTCCATTGGTACTATCTCTGGTTCCTCGTGGACATGGTTCAAAGCATCTTCGGCCATTGCTCGAGAGATGGAATGGGTAATCCTCCTTGTCGGGGATAGAAGATGGGCTTGCTGAGATGTAATGTACCTTCAAAACAAAACTTCGTCTTAGTTTTGTATGAAAGGAAAACGATCTTTAGGGATTATGGCAACATATGGACTTTTCTGATCTCAAATCGAAAAATAGCCCACGGACATGAAGTCTGGGGTAATATTTTGGACTGTGGATCTTTGATGAAAATGTTCTGTAAGTCCATAATGTATGTCTGCCATTATATCTAGAGACATCTATTCTTGACCTTGAATTTTTTTTGAAAAAATTTTTGGGTTGGGTATTAACAAGATATAAACAGAGAAGGGCTCCCTTCATTATGACATGTCTCCTAATAATATAATCAGGGTGTTGGCTTTGACTATTTTTTTGGCTTTCTAAATGCAAATGTGGCTATGCAAGCTGTAAGGTTTAAAGGCTCCCAAATCTTCAGACCTCCGGCCCCGTGAGGGAAACCATCTTCGAGTCGGTGATTTGGTTGGGGTGTCCTTTTCGGAAGCACCCACCATAAAGGCAGTGCGCAGTTTACTTCTGACCCCCGAGGGAAAATAGGGACACATCCATTTGG
Organism: Monotropa hypopitys; assembly: GCA_002855965.1. NCBI lineage: Eukaryota > Viridiplantae > Streptophyta > Magnoliopsida > Ericales > Ericaceae > Monotropa > Monotropa hypopitys. The sequence continues at coordinate 11,274 of NMUG010007039.1, forward strand.
GTGGTCATGACCTCCGTTCCAAATGGGTAATGATACAAAATGATGTATGAAAAACAATGCAAATTTTTTTTTTGAAATTTTGAAGGGAGCCCTTCGCAAAATATTTATTTAAGCTACCCTGCAAAACAAATGGTGAAAAATAAATTGAAAAGACTTTCTTTTTTTTAAACGCGCCGCGGTCTTTTAGCATTCCTGAAAAACTGCACAAAATAAACATTAGTAACAGGCCACGAATTGGTTGAATTTTGATTAAAGGTTTGTTTTGAAAAACTAGATGCCGAAATTCTCTTCAGTCCCCAGCAGAATCACCAGTTGTCGCTCCCGAAAAAATTTCTCCCTCTCTCCCTTTTCCCGATTCGCTTGCGGGAATGCCGAGGAGTCGAGTTTGTACTCTTTTTCTTGGATTTGAATGCGACTATTTTTGTTTTAAAAGTAAAATTGACAGCTGGAATTAAAATTGAGTTCAATTAATGATAGATCGAATTTTCGCCGCGAAACAATCTATTATTAATCAACTTTTTCAGAATCGCCAATTGACATAGAGTTATGGTGTGTCAAGTGTAACGACCTGAATTTCCATTCCTATTAAAATTAGATTTATGTGGAAATAAAATATAATTCGTCGAACTTTGGAAAATCTTAGATCTCGGAAAGGTTGGGTGGACCATGAGAAGGGGTCCATTGTAGGTTGATCCTCCCCAACACGAGTTTTACTCTTGTTCGGATCATTGAAGTTTGATCGTCCTTTGTTCATTCGTCATTTGTAAATCGTTTGATGCATTTGTGACCTCGAGGAAGGCTAAGGGATGGCCTTGGAACGTCATTTCGGTGTCTAGAATGTTCGGGAGGTGTTCTTGGACGAGTTGCGAAGGTTCAGAGTCTTTTCGTCGCGTTTCGGAACTTTTCTGTAGGCTTCGTCCGGACCACGCATGGGCTTCGTCTGGACGACGGGTCCAGAAATGGTGAAGTCTGGTTCAGGAGGTTTCGTCCGGACCACG
>NMUG010007040.1:0-12271 GCA_002855965.1 Monotropa hypopitys
TCTTCTGATTTCACAGACCATCCTTTTCTTAATAAAACCAGTGACTTGGCACACCATAACTCTATGCCGAGTGACGATTCTGAAAAACAGATTAATAATAGGATATATATTGCCTTGGCAATTATAAAACCGTTATTAAGTCTGAACATTTTAAAATCAAGTAAGTCCAACCACCATCAAAATCATTTTCAAACATCACATTAAACCTCGAAAATATAAAGTACACCATCCAGAAATGCGACCCCCGAGAACATCGGGCGGAAGCGAAGAAGGGAGGCGGAAGAATTTTCCCGGCGCGACAACTTGTGTTTAATTAAATTCGTATTTCTTTTTCCATTTCTTGTTTTGTTTGTGTTCTTGCGATTTTTGTGATTGTGTGTGGTGTAATGGAGGGCTAACCTCCTTGGTTTGGCCATGGGATGAGTAGCACTCCAAGCCTTGGGTTGTGTTTGATTCCTCCATGTTTTGAGTTTGAATTATTTGTGATTGTGGGTGTATAGAGTTTATACCTAGGGTTTAAATTTAGTGGTGCTAATCTATTTGATGGGTTGTCGATATGAATAATGACACGGACCATGCTTATAGTGATATCCCGCTAGGTGTTCGACAAAATATCACAATGATCAAATCTCTCTAGAAAACCACTATCTTTAGATGAAATTGTAGTCTTGAGGTATTATAGGGGTTAGAAGCATGTACATCTCATCTCGGGTCCAACCAAGGGTCATTAATCTCCTTGACGGTTTGTGCCATGTACACTCCGTGCTTTGAGCTATATCACCCGAGGTGTAAGTTGGCCTAGAGAACCGAATTCTAGTCCTCGTGCCATCTCTCGACCCATAATGTGTGCTTGATAGCCAAACATTCTGTGGGAGGTCCTAGGTGTGATCCCTCCTTCGCGTTGTCATAGAATATTGGAGAAGTCTAGCATGACCTAGGTCAGGTGTTAGAACCCTCATAGCCATTCTATTTAGTTAATTTAGTTTTATTTCCTTGTCTTATTTTTTAGTTTCTTAGGTTTAAAACAAAAACAAAATCAAAGGCTAGCATCCTATCGCTTCTACCGCAAATCTAAATCTATCTTCTAAGCAAATCTCTTAACTCTGTCATTTCCATGTGGATCGACCTCAGACTTGCCACTTTACCTCGTAGAGTGTGTAGTTTCGTGTTTATAAATTATTAATTTCTAGAAAGCAGTTCCCGTTGAATAATAATGACTCGGGAATTAGCTTCTATCATTTTGGCGCCATTGTCGGGGAATTGTAGTTTGAGTTGAGTTTTTTGCTAGTTTATAAGTTTTCTTTTGCTCCGCCATATATATCCCTTTTTATTTTGTTTCTTCTTGTTTTCATTTTATAAAATCAAAAAACAAAACAAAAAGAGTCATTGTTTGACCATGCTTCTGGCAATTATCCCATGAATGATTATTCAACCCCATAGGAATCCATGGATCAACAAGTTTGGGAGTCCTACCCTCCATTCCCGGATCCATCTTGCCAAGAGTGGCATGACCACTTTTATTTTTATAGGGAATATGAGATTGCACAACAACAACCACCACCCTCATACTCATATCACGATGCAATGGCTCTATAACCATTCACTTATTTAGAGCCTACCAACTAATACCCAGAACAATGGTCCCAAGAGGAGTTATATTCATGCAAACCACCGATCACGGATACTTTGGAGGATACCTTGCAAGTATTTCTCCAAGGTGTCCGTGCAATTACCTTGGATAATGCCTTTTAAACATTTCTCTAAGGTTGTAATACAAATAATTCTCTCTATAGTGTTAAAGTGTCTCCTCCTGAGACTTATTATTCAGAGCCACCCTTGGAATTTCATGATTACTGTCCTTCAGAAGAAACTTTTGAGTCCCAACCACTGCACTCGGATCCCCTTGAGGATACTTTGCAACAATTTCTTTAAAGTTTCAAGAACATCACGACCTTTAATGCTTCATGCCAAATGGACTTTGAAGTCTTATTTTTGAGCCAACCATTCCCACCGACCCCTTAGAGGAGGCATGCCTTACCTTTGAGGAGGTTGAATTCTTAGAAAATCCGGAAGTGGGGTTTGGCAATACCCTATCCATGGTCCAAGCCACAATGGGGACACTTCCCACACCTTACACTCCTCTCGGAACTCCAAATTATTATTATGATGAGAGTTATGAGTAAGTAGAGGCAGACTTCAGGAGTGGTAAGAATGTGAATGTTGTTGACACCTTGGCCATTGAGCCCGTCATGCCTAATATCCCTCAGGAGACTTGTGAGTGTCTACTAGTTGGACCTACTTTCATGAAAAATCTTGGGGAGTTCACTCGGCGGGTTAAATTTTCACCGGTTGTCAAAGTGTTCACTGTTTTTTTTAGTGCTTATCTACCACCACATCATGTGCTTGTCTTAGAAAAAATTGATTTTCTTGGCATTGACTGACTCCTATCAAGTCATGTTCCATGTTTTATCCATATGGTCAATGCCTTGAAAGCCAATGCCATTCATAGTGGTAGGGTGTTTGTTTGTTTGTGAAGCTCCTCAAAGCCCCCTTATACTCCAAATATATATTCATATGGCTTGGGTGGTTTCAATTCTTTAGAAATGGGGCGAAGTGGTTCAACACGTGTTATGACCCCCAAGGGGGCTATCATGTTAATGTGATCCTCTAATTTGGAGGGTTGCTTTCTCGTTTGTTGTCACCTCTCTCTTATGTAGGTTCTTTTTCTTTTCTTTTGTTTTATTTCTCTTTCTTTTGTTTCTTGAACTTCATTTTTTTTAATATGAAAAAAAAAAATATCTAGGAGACAATAAATCCTTGGAGTTTAAGATAGCTCTAGTATTCGTTGTGCTCGAATGGCCTTTTGACGGTCCAGTATAGCCGCACATTATTCTATCCTTAGTAGTGTATTATTTGGGATTACCCCGATAAAGTAAGGATGATAGTGAAAGACGATTAGAGTACTTCTCAACAATTAAGAAGCATAACATGTTGAGTACCGACCTACTCCCAAATACCGAGAGATTTCCTTCTATAATACACTATTTAAGTGAGAATACTGGGGATAAAAGTACTACTCATAGAGAGTCACGTGAGAACTCGCACTATTTTTAAATAAAATCAGTGTTGCATACTTGGCTTCCATTAGCAAGCAATTTTTGGACTACTCATTTCTCTTGTAGTTGTAGTTGGTATTTTAGTCTTTGCAGGGTTCTTTCCTTATGTCTTGAGCCTTGGAAGAATTATCGACGACGACTTGAGGTAATCATGCTAAATCCCCTTTCTTGGTCGGGGTATAGGGTGGTTGACATTCCACCCCAGAGGTATATTACTTCCTTTCCTTCTCTTTGTTTTCTTATGCACTGAGGATATTGCACACTTTAAGTTGGGGGAGTGGCGCATGTTTCGCATACTTGATCCATATTTTTGTTTATTTTTTATTTTTAGTCCCATTTTAGAGTCTTTCAAAATTTTTAAAATTTTGAATAGATGGTCAAGTATAGCCGCCTATCTCTATTTTTTCTTTTGAGGTAGGGAGAAAAGTATAGCTCATTTCATCTATGTGAATGATTCGTTAGTTAGGTAGTTAGAGTAAATAGTGAATTACTTTTACATGAATTTTTGGATATTATAAGTTTTAACTCTATTGCATGAGTAGAAATTTGTTGAGCCTAGATTAGACTTGTAGGTTACATCTTAATTCATTTTGCTAGTTTGTTACAAAAATTTGTTTTGGCACCTAGTTTTAACTTTTTTGTACTTTACATATAAAATAGGCATGAGTTGCTTGTGAGTCGCTTATTGATCGTCTAGAAGGATAGTTTAGTGGAGACTTATACCCAAGTGAGCTTAGTGTCTTATCTTTCCTTGGAGTGGTATCAAGTTAACTCTTATTGTCACAAAAATAAATCTTACTCCTTGTTGGTCTCATTATCCTTATTGTTTAGCATTGAGAATTCATTATCATCATTATATCTTTTGGGTTGGCATGCATGGTTGTTGTTGGCCTTAGGAAAGGATTTTAGGCAATCTTTGACATTTGTGTCGGTTCATTCCTTCTTGTATAATACCCCTTGCTAACCCACTTGATCCCCTTACATGAGTCATCTTTCTTGATTAAGCCTTAAAATTCCATATCATGCTTTGAGAATGGTTGTAATCATGTTGAAGTTGTATTTGGAGATATAAGGTGGTTTATATTTATGTATTCATTGTTGGTGAACCTTTCTCCTAGAAAAATCATAGAAAATTCCAAAAATTAGAAACCAAATAAGTTGGGGGGTCACATATTCATTTGTAAAGAAGAAACATATTATTCTTCAAATTGTTGGGATGTATTGGAGGTTGAGAAGTAGAAAAATGAATAAGGCGTAGTTGAAAAGTAAAGAAAATGAGAAGCATTTTAGATAACGAGGGCCTTGTCTTTTGATTTTCCCTCTACATTTGTATATCGCCTATTCTCAAGCATCAAAGTTAAACCCTTAGCCTGATACACTTCCCTTACTTTACGTTATAATCAGAAATACCTATTTGATCCTTTAGGTCAATAATCACTTGTGTCGTGTCGATTGCGGTAAGTACCTTTTCTATGCATTCCTAGTCATGAGATCATATCCACTTATATAGAGCTTTCTTTCATGTCAAAATATAATGAATATTTTGACTTTCATTATATATATCTTTTATCCACACATACGAGAGTTGAGTATGCACCCCAGTTTCAAATATCTTAGTTTGTTGAGTGCATGACGTGGTGGAAATTGAAGTCGAGACTCGGTCCGATTAGACTTTTGGATTGTGTCTCACTTGCGACGAAAAGCCTCTCTCACACACGCGTTATATATTGGTACCATGACTTCTTTTTACATTTGCTAGCTTTTTTAACTTTGTTTGCCCGCACTTCTTTTTAAGGATCCATTTTCTTTCTTGTATTTTGAGTTTACTTGCATGCTTGGTTTGCCATGTAAGAATAGTTTGCTATGTTTTGTGGGTGATCATTGCTAAAAACCCTCATGAGACCTTACTCGTCCTATTGGGGCTTCCCGGAGGGGTTTAAAGGACCTATCCATTTACTTTCCTTGTTGTTAGTTAGATCGAGTTGTAGTGTGAGTTTGCTCGGGACTAGCAAATGATAAGTTGGGGGGGAAATCCAAGGTAGAGATCTTCTTGAACTTGGTTCCTAAGATAAGTATGAATCTATTGATGTAGTTTTTATTCTTATATCACTTTAGATTTAGTCTAGATCTGAGTTTTAAAGGTTAAACGCGTTTTTGGGAGAGACCTCTAGGTTTAGAGGGAGATTTTTGGGATTTGGTGGTGTTTAAGGGTTGTAAAAGACTCAAAATCGAGTATGTATAGTACCAAAATGTTTAGAACACTTTGGCATGAAGGATTTTTGAGTTTCTAGACATAAAAATCGAGTTTGTGGAAGTTGGAAAAGTGTTGGTTCGTCAAATTGCCAAACCAGTGCACTGATACTGTTAATTTCGCTCGAGATAGCCTATTTACCCTCGAGCGAAACTCCCCATCTCGAGTGAATTATGCTGTACAAAAATCCTTGTAATCGAGCGAGCCATTTCGCTTGAGCGACTCCTGGTCCGTTCAACGTCCGCTCGAGCGAAGGGTCGAGCAAAATGGGTTTTGAGGCTTTTTAATGGGTTTTGGTTTAGGATTGGACCTAGGATGTTTATGGAAGATTTTAGGGAGTATTTTGGAAACCCTAATAAATAGTTTAAAATAATTACTTATTCAATTGATAAATTATAAAATCAAACCATCCAAATGTTGGTTTAATTTAATGATTTTGATTCAGAAGATAAGCCGGAATCGTCTAAGGCAGATCAATAGACTTGGGCTTGTGAGATCACATACTTAGTGAGTGTGTAGATACTTTTAAATATGTGCTGGATACTTAGTGATTATATGTTTATATTTCAGTTGTATGGTGAATATTCTATTATGTGATCATGGATTCTTGTGTGAACATGTATTTTCATTGTGGTGATATGTGATGAATCACATGTTTTAGATGATGTTAAATGCCTTGCATGGTGGTGTGGAATATAGTGATGATTCTTTGTGTTATTCCCTCTTGATATGCAAGCATATGGAAATTTTATTATTAAATCATTAACATGAATGAAAACATAATATCCAATTGAAAACTCTAACTCCTGATATCGATTATCAGCATTACGTTTCTATCGATTTTAGGCAATACACAGCCGTTCCAGAATCAATTTCACTCATTCGAAGTTTGCCTCCTTCGCAAGTTTGCTGAATCAATTCTGGACCCAAAAATTGACATTCTCCTACATCATTCGAACAAATAGGAGTATGACACTGTCTCTCATAAAGTGCCTCATAGGGTGCCAAACCAATACTACTTTAAAAACTATTGTTGTAAGCGAACTCAATAAATGATAAGTAATCGTTCCAACTCCCACCAAAGTCTAGAACACAAGATTGTAACATATCCTCTAAATTTTGTATGGTGTGGTCAGACTGACCATCTGTTTGTGGGTGAAATGTTATGCTAAATCTCAAGGATGTACCAATTGCAAGTTATAAACTCGACGAAAAGTGAACTTAGGATCGCAGTCACTTACAATTGACACTGAAACTCCATGTAACTAAATAATTTTATCCACGTATAGTTTGGCATATCGATCAGTGATGTAATTGGATTTAGCATATAGAAAGTGAACAGACTTCATAAGTCTATCAACAATCACAAAAATAGAATCATATCACTTCCTGGATTGAGGCAACCCAACCAAAAATTCCATAGTTATATGCTCTCATTTCCACTCCTGGGTAGGTAAATTTTGTAACAAACTTGCCATATGTTGATGTTCTACCTTAAATTTTTGACATATAAGACATTTCAACATGAATTAGGCTATGTCTCATTTCATCCCTCTCCACCAAAAATATTCTCTCAAGCCACAATATAATTTGGTTCCGTCCAAATGCATTGCATAAGCTGAACTATGGGCTCCTCCAAAATATCATGCTTGAGTTTTTCATCATTAGGTACACACATTATTTGCCCAAACATTAATATATTATCATTTCTAATTCTAAAATTTCCCCTTAAGAACTTTTTGTTTAATTTCCTCCAAGAACACATCTTGTGATTGATTTTCCCTGATTCGTTCAATAAATAAGGGTCGCATTTTTAATCGAGCCAAAAATACATTGACATTCCCAAAATTACAATCAATCCTCATTTCACACATATTTTCAATTCTAACATAATGGATGCAAGCTAGACTCCCTACTGAGTTACGACTCAATGCGTCTGCTACCACATTAGCTTTACCTAGATGATAATGTATCAAACAATCATAGTCCTTAGTTAACTCCATCCACTATCTCTATCTTAAGTTAAGTTCTTTTTGAGTGAACAAATACTTAAAACTTTGATGGTCTGTGTATATTTGACAAGTAACCCCATATAGATAATGCCACTACTATTTTAATGCAAATACCACCACCGCTAACTCCAAGTCATGTGTGGGGTAATTTAGTTCATTAGGCCTTAGGTGTCTCGAGGCATAAGCTATTACTTTACCCCGTTGCATTAACACACATCCTAGACCTTGCAATGATGTATCACTGTAAATGACCATGTCGTTAGTCCCCTTCGGAACCATTAATAGAGGTGCAATGACTAACCTCTCCTTTAAAGTTTGGAGAATCATTTCACATTCTTCTAACCACTGAAATTTTATACCTTTACGGAGTAACTTTGTCATAGGAAGAACTATGGTGGAAAACCCCTTAATAAACCTCCTATAATACCCTAGTAAACCTAAGAAACTTCATATTTCGGTTATATTAGTAGGTCTTTCCCAATTTATAATGGCTTCAACCTTTTTAAGAGCCACTCGAAAACCCTTGCTAGAAATCACATGCCCCAAAAAACAACACTTGACAACGAAAATTCATATTTACTGAGTTTCTCATATAATTGTTTTTTGGCAAGGGTTGCAATACTAATCTCAAATATCGTTCATGAACTTCCCAAATTTCGGAATATACTGAAATATCATCAATTAAAACCACCATAAAGAAATCTAGGTATGGCTTACAAACTCGATTCATTAAGTCCATAAACATGATTGGAGCATTGGTCAACCCAAATGGCATCACTAGAAACTCATAATGTCCATACTGGGTTCTAAAAGCTATCTTAGGAACATCATTATTTCTCACTTTAAGTTGATGGTACCCAACCTCAAATCAATTTTTGAAAACACTGTAGCTCCCTGTAGTTGATCAAATAAATCATCTATTATGGGCAAAGGGTATTTGTTCTTCACTGTCACCTTATTGAGTTGGCAGTAATTAATACACATTCGCATAGTACCATCTTTCTTTTTAACAAGCAAAACTGGAGCACCCCAAGGAGAAACATATGTTGTATAAAACCCTTATCAAGGTAATCTTTAAGTTGAACCTTCAATTCAAATAACTCGATAGGTGCCATACTATATGGTGCTATTGAAATAGGATTCGTACCAGGTAACAACTCGACTGTGAATTCAACCTCACAGTCAAGAATTCTCCTAGGTAACTCTTCTGAACAAACATCCTCAAATTCTCTCACTACTAGAATATCCCCAATATTAATCCCCGATTCTGAGTGTACACAACGTAAGCTAAATATCCCTGAAAATCCTTACTCAACAAATTCATAGCTTCAATGCTAGATATAAGACATGTCTTCCCTTTAACTTCATCACCACAAATTTTAAGGTTTCCATCCCCTGGTATCTTAAATGTAACCTCTTTATGAAAAAATCTAGGGTGGCATAATGTGTCGCTAGAAAATCCATAACCAAAATTACATCAAAATCTGACATAGCCAAGGGAACCAAATCCACTAACAATGTCACTCTATGAACTACAAACTCACATGCAGGATAATAGCTATCCAAAAATACAATTGTAAGGTCCAAAATCCGTAAGAATTGTTTTTTGGTTGATTTGGCAATTTCATGGTTGACAAAATATAATTAGTTGAGTTGTAATTTTTATTTTTAGACGCGTCTGTTTAGGATGTGGAAGGAAAAATCAAGTCGTCATATAATATTTTATTTTCCTTATTTTGTGTAATCGAGCGTCAAGTAATTATTCGGGGTTGACAAAGACATTTCAAGACGAAGTCCGGATGCTAAAAGAATATTTTTTAACTGAGGATGTCGCTCAAGCGAACTACAGAAGTCGCTCAAGCAAAACTCAAAAGTCGCTCAAGCGTATTTCCAATCGCTCAAGCGAACCTCTATTTTTCGCTCAAGCGAAATGCCATTCGCTCAAGCGAAATTACAATTTGGCTCAAGCGTATATGGGTTTCTTATTTCCTTTCCGTTCCAAAAAGGTTTCTGCATACACTCTCATTATAGACAAGGTTGATTTAGTTTCCAAAAACTATTTTGATTTCCAAGTTTCCAAAAGACTTTGATTTCCAAAATCAATACACTCTCTCTCGACTGATTTGAACTTCGATTTCCAAACTGATTTCGAATTAACTTTTATTCTCAGAAAGTTTTGTTTCTAAAACAACTTAATCTATATACATATATATATCGAGGCAGAGGAGATGAAGGGGAGAGAGATGTGAGGTAAGTTTTTAGTTTTAATGTTTGGAAAATTCGTTTTGCGTTTGCTCTATTTTCTGGGTTAGATCGATTTCGTTTTTATTTTTATGGGTTGGTGCGAAACTCACTGTTGGTAAAAAAATTTAGGTTTAATATTTGCAATCGGTTCTGGTCGTGTGATTTATGTTTCAAATTCATTTGGATTTTGATTTATCTGTAGCGACTTCTGATTTATATTTCTAAGTTTAGTTTTGATTCTCAATCAAATAAGTTTTTTTGGGTTTATGCAAAATAAGCAGTAGGAGGTTTATTACGATTTGCAGTTTGATATGGTTCTAGGTCTGTACAAAAATCACAAGAGTTTGATTTCAATTTTTAATTAGTTTTCTGGGTTCAAAAAAATTTCCAACAGTCATTTTCTGGATTTCAATTCTGCCATTCAATTTCTAGATTTTGATTTTGAAATTCTGGTCACTGGTTTTGTCTAGCAACAAACGACTAGGTTTGTTCTCGAAGAATTACTTTTGTTCAAATCATTGTTCTAATTAGTTAGCAATAGCAGATTTCTGAAAAACCAAATTTGCATTACTTGTTTCTGGGTTTTCTTCACACATGAAATTTTCTGGATTTGCAAAAACCTGTTTCATCAAAGTAGCAATTTTTGATTTCAATTTTTGAGTTTAAATTGCATATAATATATTATGGTTTGGAGTTTGAGTTCGTTCGTTTTTGGGTCTGCAATCCATACAGTAATTAAGGAGTTTCTGATTTAGTTTTTGATCTTTCTGAGCATCTAATTCTAGCAGAAGGAAATAGTCATAGTTAAGGATTTTGTTTTCTTGTTTTATTATCTGTTTTGGTGATACACACACGGGAGGAGGATTTCATAGTTTTAGAAGTTTTTCTTGTTTGCTGATTTGCTATGAAGTTTGTATAAGGATAATATAAATACATAGATACATATTATTGGTGTGAGCATTTGAAGTTCATTATGGGATATCGACGAGCATATATTGCTAACTATAAACGAGTGGTTCTTCTTTAAGATCAAGAGTAGATTGGGAGGCCTTGAGTAATTCAAGGTGCAAGCACAGGTTCGGTGTACGAGCGAGTCGGTAAAGGTCTCTGGTCAACTTCGAGCGAGTCTAGATTGTAAGTATGAGTCTTTGTAACTGAACAATTGTTTTTAGTGTTTGCTTTTCCTTCCCGTGGTTTTTACCCTTATTGGGGTTTTCTATGTATATCTTGTCTTGTGCCACTGTTTGATTCTTTGCTTACGTTCTCTCAGTTTATATGCATGCGCAAAACAAATAATTAAGTAATCATCAAGTTAATTCAGAATCACAGAAATAATTGTTTAAGGATAAATTAATTAATAACAAAGTTAGATAGAATTTTTAATTGGTAATTACAACATCCTACCTCGTACTCGGTAGGTAAATTTCAATTGGTATCAGAACAGGTTGCTTAGATCTGGTTTAACTGCCTTGAGTGGATCCTATAATTTTTTAGTGATTTATTCTATTATTTCTGATTATTTGTTTTTGCATTAAAATTATGAACTCAGATATGAATCACATGTCACGTCATTATCCCATTCTCGATAGCGAGAACTTTGATTATTGGAAATCACGGATTAAGGCAATCATGAGATCAATAGATGAAGAAATTTGGTATGCATGTCTTACACGATATTCTGTTCCTAAAAAAAGTTGTAGGAGACGATAAGATTAGAAAACTTCCTAGTAATTATCTGGTACAGAAAAATTATTATTGCAAGCTAATAATCGTTCTTTGGATATTTTATTCTCTTCTGTAGATTCTATTGAACATAGAAAAATTGTAAATTATGAATCTGCAAAAGAAGTTTGGAAAACGAAAATTAAGAGATAAATCTGTTGAAGAAGTAGTTGGAATTTTACAAATATATGAAGCGGATATGATATTCACTACCACTGATAAACTAGAAGAAAAATTATTATCTAAGTCAATTGCTTTTTTTAGTGCTCAAAAAGAAGAATCCGAAAGCGACAACGAATATGACATAGATGCTTTTAATTTGTTTATACAAAATTTTAAACCATTTTTCAAAAAGAAATCTAGTAAAAATTTCAATCCTAAAAATCCCTTTAATAAAATTTTTGCAAATAAAGAGAGATCAAGCTTCAACAAAAAACAAAAAGGAAACCAAGGGTCCTAAGTGTTATGAGTGTCAGGGTTACGTACATGTCGCTAATGAATGTTCTAACAAACAAAAAGGAAAAAGGAAACAAGTTGCTAATATCACATGGGATGATGAAACTGACACAGACACACACTCATTTGATAACGAAAAAGAAATAAAAAACAATCTTGTTACGTTTACCTCATCATTTATCACTTCATCTAGTGAAGAGGAAAAAGTTGATAGTGAAGATAAGGTCACTACTGATGAAGATGAAAATGAATATATGAAAATCAAATAATCATATGAAAAGTTATATTTAAAAAGTTTGAAGATGGGAAAAATAAATTTGAAGCTATCTGAAAAATTAAAAAGGACTAAAGATGAACTTTTAAAATCTGTGAAAGATTTAGAAATCTCTCAAGATCAAATGAGTGCGGTGTTGAAAGATCAAGAAAATTTAAAGCATAAAATCGATGATTTAAAAAGAGAAAATTTATCA
>NMUG010007041.1:0-12270 GCA_002855965.1 Monotropa hypopitys
ACGCTAACTAATCTCTCGTGTAATCTGATGCGTCAAATGGTATCAGAGCAAGGATTCGCCTGGCTCGATGGCACCCAACACAATTGAAAACACAACCACTTACAATGATCATAATATTGCTGATCTAAAGAGGACGGTTGAAGAACACCAAGCGCAGTTGGCGGAAATCCATGATGAATTGTGGTTGCTAACTATCAACCTCAACAAGGACCAACTAGTGGTGAAGAGAATCGCGAAGGGAATTTTTCCACCGCCATCCTCTTAAACAGGATCGGGAGCGCGCTGGGGATTTGCCTGAGGCCAACCCGGTCGTCAACAAATCAGGAGATATCCTCAACATCGTGATTCTGACAGTGAGGAGTCAGAAATCGAAATTGAAGAAGAGCAAGGAGACCATCAACGACCACATTACTGGTTCGGCGATTACTGTTTGAAGGTGATCGCTTTTCAGCGGTAATTTTCCTATTGAGGAATTTTTAGATTGGCTTTTGGAAGTCCAAAGATTTTGAGTATGATGGAGATTCCTGAATCAAAGATGGTAAAGATGGTCGCGTACAAGTTAAATAGTGGTGATTCAGTTTGGTGGGATCAATTGAAGGTCCAACGACGGAGGCAAAGAAAAGATTTTGTACGGTCTTGGCGCAGAATGAAGCAACTCGTGATGGAGCGATTTTTGTCACCAGATTATGATCAACATCTGTTTCAGGCTCACTAGAATTGCCAACGAGGTACCATGTCCGTATTTGATTATAGTGGTAAATTTAATAGACTTGCGGATCGTAACAATCTGCAAGAAACAAAGGGACAATGGGTAGCCCGTTATATTAATGGATTGAGGCAGTCAATCCAAGATCAGATCGGATTGCAGGTTGTATAATATGAGATTGAAAGCAGAGCTTCGGGGGCGCAAACCAACTTATTCCGGACACCTGAAGAATTTTGTGGAGCCTTCCAATTCCACCCTCGAAAAGGGGAAAACAATGCAATCATCAGCCACAACAGCTCAACCAAGAGGTTCTATTGGTGGTGGGACAAAAGCTAATCAGGTGGTAGTTCAAGCAAAGTTGCAGCAAAGAACCCTAATCCATACGTCAAGCCCATGGTGGGCAAGTGCTTCTAATGTGGAGAACTAGGCCACCGTTCCAATGAATGCCCCGACCGGAGGTTGAACCTTGTGGAAGAAGGTGACAAAGAAGAGGAGGCAGTGGGCAGATGGAATAAGGAACATGAGGAGGCAGATTATGCGGAAGATGATGTATAAAGGGTAAACTGCGTTGTGCAATGTGTAATGCCCCGGAACATTCTTTATTTTAAATTCATGAATTCTCGAAGATTTGATTGACTTTATGCACCTATGGGGATGTTTAAAGAGTTCCCATTAAATTCTCATTGCATAATGATATGTTTCGGTGAGATTGACCTTTGTTGACCACATACCGATATAGCCAATCTGTTATTCTTTGTACATATCGAAATATGTACCTCACTATGTCGAAATAGTGAGGCACTGCCTTATTGAACATTCTGATCTCCCCCACTCTATATCGATATGTGCCCTTTCATTTTATTATATATCGAAATGATTCCCTTTTCCCATCCCCGTATGAATACCGAATGGTATGCATACCAATGTGTATGACCTTATATCGATATATAGCATCATGAGTCTTTCCATACCCATTCCAAAATACATGCATAGCGATATGCACATCTCTCTCATATATCGATATACAGTCCATGTGAACCTTTCCATTCCCCTACCGAAGTGTACGTATATCGATATACGTGTCTCGCTATCTATAATACAAGTGAGATCATAATTTGAAAATGTCTTTTTATTGTGTCCTATGTGGCATAATGAAGGGCTAAGATCATTTTGATCCAAGAGCCTAAATTAATACATTGGGTTTTCTATTTTCTCTCCTTCATTAGAGTAGGCGCCACACTTCAGGTGATAGGTTTAATGATATAATATTTTTCTTTCTCTTCTCTTGGATTGAGTAGTCATAGGCTTTAGGATTTTAATATTTTTATCCTCTCTCTCTCTCTCGTAGGCATAGGGAATAGAGTATGGTTTTGCTTTTTAATTTTTGTTTACTTTCTCTTGGATTGAGTAGTCATAATCTATTGTACCAAAAAATAGATTATAATTGAGGTTTGGCTTTTTCACTTTTTGGGACTCTCTCCCTGTTGGGAGTGACGTCCATGATTAGAATAGATTTTATTTTTAGGTATTAGAATAGGTTTTATTATTTATCCCAACCAACGTACAAATCAAACGATTCCACATTTGGGTCGATCCCTACTCATATTCGGTTCATTTCTTCTTCTTTTTTTGCAAAAATCAATCGAAAATTCAGTTTTGACACTTTCGTGTGAACCCCGACCGAACCCGATCGAAAACCTAAAACCAATTTTTTACATGGACTGAATAGTATTTTAATCACAATTCGAACCAAAAAACCGAAAAATCGAAAAATTGAAAAAATCAAACCGAACTAATTTTTATTTCGATCGGCGTCAGTTTTTGGGGTTTTAACACTGAAACTGATCGGTTCCAATTTCGGCCCTACCTAACCTCAAAATGGAGTTTGGTTCTATCTATGACCGGGCTAAACCCATATGAGTATTATTAAATAAAACCATCTATTATACATAACAGGAAAATGTCTCAGTCATATTCTTCATATGTCCCAGTCATACATTTTTTGTCTCAGTCACATTTTTTGTCACATTATAGCCACATCACCACATTATATATACAAATCAGGATGGTTTTTGTCTCATTCATACTTTTATGTCCCAGTCATCGCATTTTGTCCCAGTTATATTTCACACGGGGTCACACCGGTCTCAAGTATCATATTTTGCACGGGGCCATTTTGTCTCAGTCATATTTCGCACGGGCCCACACGGGTCTCGTGTGTCATATTTTGCACGGGGCCCACACGGGTTCCAAGTGCCATCGGCACGGGCAAATACTAGTATCAATATAGTGAGGCACTGATCTCTCTATTACTTGAAAATTTGCTCGTATAACGATAGATGTAAGCTCTTATATCGATATGTGCTCCGTGTTCCACATCATATCGATATGTGGCCAAGGTGTACAGAATACCTTATAATCCCACCAATCAATATACATTTGCCCTAACCCTATATAGATATACAATACTAAATACCGAAATGTGTGTTAAATCTGTTGGGGTATAAAAGTGAACTTAAAATCGATTTTATACATCAATCTCTCATATTACTGACTCAGCACACATGAGAAACCCTAAGGTATGTATTCTCTCAACTTCTCTCTA
This sequence comes from Monotropa hypopitys, assembly GCA_002855965.1. Classification (NCBI taxonomy): domain Eukaryota; kingdom Viridiplantae; phylum Streptophyta; class Magnoliopsida; order Ericales; family Ericaceae; genus Monotropa; species Monotropa hypopitys. The sequence goes on from NMUG010007041.1 coordinate 3,312, forward strand.
GATTTTGGCCCTCTTTCTCTTTGATTTGGACAAAATCTCACTCGTCAAACTTGTAGAGATTGTTTCCGGCTATCCGAGACACTCATTCACTTGGCGATTCTCTCAAATCCGAGAACCTCGCTCCTTCAAGCTTTAACCAAGTAGGTTTACATTTACATTCTTTAATGTCCTTGTCTGTATTCATTCTTTTGATATGTTTCCTAGCACCTTGAGGTACTTGAACCTAGGGTTTCTAGGAAAATGTAGCTAGACACTTGGTATATTTGGGGTTCGGTTGGAGATGATGATTGGAAGATGATTTGAGGCCCTATATTGAGAATTTTGAGGTCATGCATATTCAGACACACACTTACCCGAAAATGATGTATTGGAGCAACATGCTTTAATGAGCCTGAACTTGAATTTTTTGAAAGAAATTGATGGATATGACTTGGAAATGGTTGAAGGAATGACTATGATAATGAAAAAGATGTAATGACTTGCCACTTGGCATTCCATGTGTTGCAGGGACTACTAACGAGTATGCTGACCTGGTGTGTTTTTCATGGGGACTCCACTTGGAGTTGGCCCGGTGTTTTTTGTCTTTTATGATCTTTTTCAGGATTGCCGACAAACAATGTCTGGCAGAACCCATTGAACAATCAATATGATTGATGAATTGGATAATGATTATTGAAAGGAAATGGTAATTTGAAATAAAAATAAAATGAATGTTGGCACATTGAGACTTAGACACGTCTGAGGTGGGGAGTGAATCTAGGACACAAAAGCATGAGCATAATCAATTGCATTTAAGGATTTGTAAATGTTTTCCTACTAGGGTGTTTTGCTCAGGACTTCCATTTTTCAGGTGATTCGCAAGCATGATATTGTTGGATGTGCATGACAAAGATTTTGAAGACTTTACGGCTAAATTTGGTCATGTAATCTCATTGTTATTCATTTCTCTTTCTTATTTCAAACTTGAAGAATTGTAACCTTAAAAAAAGGTATTTCTCTCGTCTTGTGGTATGCATTGGGTAGACCTAATTGAACTATTGTTTTGATGGTTTAATATATAAGATGGATTAGTTAGATGATTGTAAAAGGGTGACCCATTGCACGAAGCTCCCGCATATGCGGGGTCTGGGAAAGGGTTGATGTACACAGCCTTACCCCTACAAGCAGAGAGGTTGTTTCTGTGAATCGAGCTCGTGACCTACAGGCCACAGCGGGGTAGCTTTAACACTACGTCCTAGTTGGATGATTGTAATTGCTGGGAAATTGAGGATGTGACAACTTGGTATCATAGCACTATGTTAGAATACCTAGGGGTCATGGAGGAAATGGGTTGCATTTGCTTGGGGACATATTATGAATGCTTGTTTGTTTGTGCATTTCATGCATTCACTACACTAGATGAGTATGAGTGTTTGATGTGTTGATTAGAGAAGTTTGGGTTCTAACCCTTGGTTAATGCTCATGTTGCTAAGAGATTTCTCCTATTGTTGTCTTGTGTGTAGAACCATGTCTCCTAGAAGAGCAAGAGTATCCTGAGTTCCAATCGTCAAAGATGAGGCGAGTCGTAGAGAGAAAGCCAATCCGTAGAGGCTCGTATGGGAGAAAACTTTATCCCTAATCCACTTCCTGATCAAATTGAGAAAGATCGTGTCCAGGCCCTTAAGGATGTTAATGTCGTCACGTCTCGGGGAAATAATGGTAATCGGGTGATGGAGGCTATGAGAGAGTTTAGGACCCTCCACTGTTCCATGGAGTGGGTGATCCTATGATAGCCAAGTTTTAGCTTGTGGAGATTCGAAAGCTCTTTGACACGCCGATGATCGAGGAGGACGTTCTAAGGGTTCGACTAGTCACTTGGTAGTTAACCGGGGAGGCCAACGAATGGTGGATGCTATTCTAGCAGCTTGCTGGGACGTGAGGAGGCCCGCTCGAGCAATGAATGTGGTCATGGTGCAGGAGAACGTGCCAGATAGAGAGGACCTCAGACGGGTAGCGTTTGAGGTCTTGTTCGAGAATCAGTACTTCCCAGAGTCCTATCGTGAGCAGCTCCGAGATCAATTTGAGAGGTTGGAGCAAGTTGACATGACTGTTTCAGTGTATGCAATCAAATTTCAGTCCATATCTCAGTTTGCACCAGGAGTTAGAAGCGACGGAGGACCGCAAGTGACGACGATTTGAGAAAGGGCTTCATTCTTTGGTGAAGCGCCTTGTCGTGAGTCATCACTTGAGCAACTTCAGTAAATGATTGAATGAGCTCGTAGAGTTGAGATTCCGAAGAGCTAGATGAGAGGAAATAGAGTTTGGAAGCCGAGGTCTCCAGTGGTTAGTAGTATTTCTTCATCAGGGACCGATGGTCAAGGGTAGAAGAGGCAGCGTGATCATTGCTTCTCATCTCAGGGACGTCATGGTGCACGTGAGTTTTCATCTTCTGGGACATTATTAGGTGCTCCTCAGCAGTTGGGAGCTTGATTTCGTTGCGGTCAGACGGGCCACATGCGCAATGAGTGTCCGATGTCTCCTTCCAGAGTGTGTTATTCTTGCAGGAGAGCTGATCATATAGCTAAGGATTGTCCTCAGAAAAGCATCCGCAGCGATTCCGGTTCGGTTCAGCAGCCTAGGCTGAGCCAGAGTTCGAGACTGACGCAACATTCAATAGGTGTTCCTCTTCAGATTCAGTACAGGCAGCCGAGTTTGGTGTAGGGATCCCAGGGAGACCGCGGGGCTAGTTGTTTAGTCCAGCCTCAACAACAACAGAGAGCTTTGGGGCGTCGTACCTATGTCGTCATTGTAGCAGCTCAGACGTCCATTTCTCAAGCACCAGATGCCTCCATTGTTAGTGGTACATTTCTGTTATTCCATACCACAGTTAGAGTTTTATTTGATTCAGGGGCGTCTCATTCATTTATAGCAGCATGATTCATCCATACATTGGAGTTAGAACCTGAGCACCTAGATCCGCCTTTGTATGTTGTCACGCCTATTGGGGTTAAAACGTCTCTTAACCGGGTATGCCGGGATTGTGAGCTTATGATTCTGGAGCGTCACTTTTCCTTTGACTTTATTGTACTTGATATGATCGAATTTGTCTTAATCCTCTGGATGGATTGGTTGTCAATGTATCGTGCCAGCATTGACTGCCACAAGTACCGGGTTCGTCTTTGTGATCTTAGTAGGGATTGTTTTGAGTTCTTCGGGGAGCATTGGGATCCGTTGGAATCTTATCTTTGTGGGCCGGGAGAAAGGGAGTCGTTATGTGGGTTTCCTGGCTAGCTTGACGTGGAATGAGGACATATCTGCTCGTGGGGAGTTGTCGTTGGTTGTTTGTGACTTTCCGTACATCTTTTCGGAAGAGTTACCAGGTTTACCGTCAGAGCGAGAAGTAGAGTTCTCTATTGACTTGCTTCTCGGTACTGCGCATATCTCCATGCCACCTTATCGCTTCACACCGGCCGAGCTTTGCGAGTTGAAGATCCAGTTACAAAAGATGGAAGACTTGGGATTCATTCGCCCAAGCATATCGCCTTGGGGAGCTCCTGATTTATTCGCCAAGAAGAATGGTTCTCTTCGTCTATTTATCGACTACTGCAAGCTCAACCATGTCACCATAAAAAACAAGTACCATATGCTGAGAATCGACGACTTATTTGATCAACTTCGTGGTTCGACTTGTTTCTCCAAGATCGACTTGCATTTTGGTTACCATTAGTTGAAGATAAAAAGAGAAGATATTCCAAAGACTGTCGTCCGCACTCGTTATAGTCACTATGAGTTCGTTGTGATGCCTTTTGGATTGACTAACGCTCCGGCAACGTTCATAGACCTCGTGAACCGTCTCTTTCAGTCGGATCTTGATAGCTTCGTCGCGGTCTTCGTCGACGACATCCTTCTTTATTCATCTTCGGAGAATGAGCATCATTCGCATCTTCGCATCATATTGGAAATTTTGAAGAGCATCGACTTTATGCCAAGCTGAGCAAGTGCAAGTTCTGGTTATCTAAATTCAAGTTTTGGGGCACGTTGTACCTTCTGGTGGAATAGTTGTGGATCTGGGAAAGATTAAAGATGTTTTGATGTGGAAGAGATCGAGTAATGTTTTCGAGATTCGTAGTTTCCTGGGTCTAGCAGGATACTACCGACGATTCGTCCCAGATTTTTCTCGTTTAGCCGCTCTGATAACTCGTTTGACGCGCAAGGGAGTTCATTTCCATTAGGACGACCAATGTGAAGCTTCGTTTGAAGAGTTGAAGAAACACCTAACGACCGCATCTATTTTGATTATTCCGAAGCGGGGAGTCAAATATTCCGTTTATTGTGATGCGTCGAAGGAAGGACTTGGTTGTGTCTTGATGCAAGTGGGTCGTGTTGTTGCCTATGGTTCGCGCCAATTGAAGCCTCACGAGAAGGGTTATCCAACCCACGATTTGGAGTTAGCGGTTGTTGTATTTGCATTGATGAGTTGGCGACATTACCTCTACGGTGAACGATTTGAAGTCTATTGGGATCATAAGAGTTTGAAGCACTTATTTTCGCAAAAGGAGTTGAATCTTTATCAACTCCATTGGATGGAGCACCTAGAAGATTATGATTTCGATTTGCAATATCATCCCGGGTAAGCCAACGTTGTAGCGGATGGCTTGAGTCGTCGACCGGTTCAACTGTCTAGTTTGAGGGTCCGGAAATGGAAGATGATGGGAGCCTTGGGTTCTTATGCACCTCATTTTGAAGAAAGTTTTGGTGGAGCTGTCTTGTGCAACCTCGCCGTTCATTCTTCGTTAGTTGATCGCGTCCTTGTTTCTCAAATCGATGATGATGAGACTAGAGTCATGCATGCAAGGATATCGAAGGGAGATGTATCGGAAAGATGGACTATCTTTGCGAATGGAAGTTTGCAATATCGTAATCGATTATTCGTTCCTTTTCATTCCGAGAAGAGATTTTGTGAGAATTTTATCATTCACCGTTGGCTATACACCCTGGAGGAACGAAGATGTACCACGACTTGAATCACCAATTTTTGTTGTCCGGATTGAAGGGAGACGTCGTGACATTCTTACCAAAGTGCCTCACATGTCAACAAATCAAAGTCGAGCATCAACGACATGTCGGGAAACTTCAATCGTTGCCAATAGCCAAATGGAAGTAGAAGAATGTCACCATGGATTTCGTTACGGGGTTGCCAACATCATTGCGGGGTTACGACGCTATTTGGGTAGTGGTAGAACGATTGACTAAGTCCGCTCACTTCTTACCAATCCGTGTTACCGATTCTATTGATACCCTTAGCCGTTTGTATAATCGGGAGATTGTAAGGCTTCACAGAGTTCCGGTTTCAATTGTATCTGATAGAGATCCAAGGTTCACGGCACGTTTTTTTGGATAAGTTTCAAGCGGCGTTGGGCACCAATCTTCTTTTTAGCACGTCTTATCATCCACAAACCGACGGGTAATCTGAGCAAACGATTCAAATATTGGAAGATATGCTTTGGGCAAGTGTTTTGGATTTTTAGGGTAATTGGGAGAACCATTTATCGCTTGTCGAGTTCTCTTACAATAATAGTTACCAATCAAGCATAGAGATGGCACCTTATGAAGCGTTGTACGATAGACCGTATAGATCGCCCATGTGTTGGATTGACGTGTGTGAAGTTACGTCGATGGGGGCGGATTTGGTTTGAGAAACAACGGAGAAGATCAAGGTCTATTGACCGCACAAAGCCGACAAGAAGAGTTATGTCGATCGTCGTCGCTGTCCTTCATCATTTGAGGTGGGAATCATGTTTTTCTTTAAGTTTCACTCAGTAGAGGGTTAGCACGTTTTGGGCAGGGAGGCAAGCTATCGCCTCGTTATATTGGTCCTTTGGACATCATTGAGAGGATTGGTGAAGTCGTGTATCTTTTGGCGTTGCCGCCGCGGTTATCGGGTGTCCATGACATTTTCCATGTCTGGATGTTGAGGAAGTACGAGTCGGATCCATCCCATGTCCTAGAATGGTCAGAGTTAGAGCTAGAAGTCGATGCCTCGTTTTGTAAGAAACCAACGCTTATCTTGCATTCCCGTGAGCAAGTGTTGAGGGGGAAGTCAATCCCATTAGTTTGTGTCCCGTGGAATCATTTTGGGGTAAAGGAGAGTACTTGGGAGAGAGAGGATGAGGTTAGGGAGAAGTACCCAGAGTTGTTTGTGTAGAGGTTGGTGTCGGGCAGTAGCCCCGAGAGTTATGGGTTTTGTGGTTTTGCTAGAAAGAGTATCGTAATAGGATATTGTAGTTGTTTTCTCTTTCATTGTACATCATGTACCTCATTTTACCTCATGTATCTTTTCAATATTATTGGAAAGGAAATAAATGTATTGTAAATAAATTAGGTAGGTAGGTTGATTGATTGTAATTGATTGTAAAATAATTAGGAAGATTGTAAATCACTCAAAAGAGGTAGGTAAAATATTTTCCTTTTATTTCGTTTCCTAAACTGATCCTGTACAAAGTCTATTTATTCAACCTCCTTGAGAGAAGAATATGTATCGAAAATTATTTCTCAACATGGTATCAGAGCAAATTCTTACGCTCTAACCTTTTTTTTTCTTCTCTCGACAGAGCAAGGTTATACTTGTCTCTTAAAATATTTTTCTTTTCCTATTTTCTTTTCCTTTTCGACTGAGTGTATTCTCATTCCCGTTTTTTTTTCCTTCTCACCAAAGGAATCCTAAAAAAACTCAGCCGCCTCCTCTCCTTTCACTCTCGGAAACCCTAAATCCAGCATCCAATCCCTAACCACGCTACTGTCGTTGCCTCGCCACCGTCCCTCTGGTGGCCCGCCATCTCCGCCTCCACTTCTGGCGACATACCCAGTTGTCGCCCGACGCTCTCTATCACACTCTCGCTCTGGCGATCTTGACGGCGACTCAACTTCTCGCCACCTCTTACTGTCGACGCCAACCCAATCGATGCCATTCCAGACCGGCGACTCTCAGACCATCAGATCTCTCTCGCTCTTGCCGGCGATCCAAGCTGTTCTCACCATCCCTTGCTGTCGACGACAACCCAATAGCTGCCCTTCCAGTCCGGCGACTCTCAGACCGACGGGGACTCTCTATCATCCTCTCTTAGACGGTCAGATCTCTCTCTCTCTCTCTCTCTCTCTTGCCGGCGACCCTGTTCTCGCCACTTCTTGCCCCGATCAGTTACTGTTGCTGTTCTACAGCCCATGCCTCGTTCTTCGCCATTCTCAGCACCGCATCCAACGCGGCGCCCTTTGCCGCCACAATGCCGCTGCCGCCTCATCTCAGTCGGCACATATTCAACAGATCCGCAACTACACCACCAGCTTTCTTCTTCCAGATCAACACTTCAAAGGAAGTAACTCTCTTTCTTTTTCATTATGGGTGATAATAGTAAAATCATCAATACATCGTGCAATAAATACATGGTTAGTGATTATCGTCGGACTCTCACCACAGTTAAATTAAATGGGCCGAACTATCTGCCATGATCACGTGCTGTGTCGATCTCTCTAAAAGCCAGTGGTGAAACTTCTTATATTACCGATGAACCCTCATCCGATCCCAATTGGGCTCAAAATGATGCGCATATCATGACTTTACTTTGGAATAGTCTGGAACCCGACATTTTTAATAATGTTGCTTGTCAAGAGACATCTAAAGCTGTCTGGGATACTCTACGTGAGTTAAATTCATCAGACCAGAATATCTCTCGTGTTTTTCGGATTTATCAGAATATTTTCTCTCTACAGCAATGAGATAGATCTGTTGATGAATACTTTTACATTCTAAAGGGCATGTGGGATGAGTTAAATGTCTATCAGCCTCTTTCTACAGATTTAAAAGTTCAGCAAAAATACAGAGAAGAATTCCGGACTTGCAAATTTTTGTCTGGATTAAATTCCGACCTCGCTCCTCTTGTCCCCCAGATTCTTTCTGGTCGGGAAGTCCCCACGGTTGGTGAGGCATTTGCTCGTATTCGACGAGCTGCTCCCCGTAATTCTGGATTAGAGCATTCAGCCTCATCTGCTCTTGTTGCCCCTGGACATTCTGGTAATCGCAATCCCTCATCCACTCTTGCTCCTACTCAGATTACTATGTCCAAGACTGAGTATGATTCTCTGATTCAAAGAGCCTCTGTATCTCCTACTCCCACTGCAACTCATGTCACCACATGTAACACGTGTCTTCATTCATCTTCTCATAGCACTCATTGGATTTTTGACTCTGGAGCATTTGATCATATGACGGGTAATTTGTCTCTTTTAACTGTCATTGTTATCCCTATTGTTAAAACGTATGTTACTATTGCCGATGGTACTAAAATTTTAGTTCAAGGCATTGGCACATATCGTTCGTCTGGTCTTATTTTCCCTTCTGTTCTATATCTGCCTCAATTTCCATTTAATCTTCTTTCTATTCATAAATTATCTCATACTTACCAATGCTCTATTTCTTTCTTTCCCTCTCATTGTAAATTTCAGGATCTCAAGACGAATGAGATGATCAGTGGGGGGTATGAGAAGAATGGTCTGTATTATCTTCAAGGGCATCAGCAGTCATTCAATCATTCCGCTTTTCATTCCACTATTACTCCTTATCAGTGGCACTGTCGTCTTGGGCACCCATCCTCAGCCAACCTTCGCATGCTTGTCCCTGAGTTACCCAGTTTTTCTCCTTTTAATTGTGAAACATGTGAACTCAATAAACACCGTAGAGTTTCTTTTCCTTTACAAAATGAGGCACCATGTGTCACACCTTTTGCTTTAGTTCATTCTGATATTTGGGGACCTTCACGAACTACAAATTTGTGTGGTGCTCGCAATTTTGTCACATTTATTGATGATTTTTCTCGTTTAACCCGGGTGTATCTCCTCAAAGACAGATCTCAACTATTTCATGTCTTCGCCCTTTTTCATGCTATGATTGTCAACCAGTTTAATGCTAAATTACATATTTTGTGAA
>NMUG010007042.1:0-12270 GCA_002855965.1 Monotropa hypopitys
ATTTCAATAATATGAAAGAAAAAGTATTATTTTATGGGAAAAAGAAAAAGTTAGACAAGTATTTATAAAAGGACTCAAATCTGTCTCAGATTTAGTAAGTCAAAGTAAAATAAGTATTTTGGGTCTTTATAACCCAAATAAAGAGCTAATATTTTTATGAGCTTTATTACATGGTATATACATGAGAATGATCAAAAGAAAAGATAAAAGTATGTGGAGAAAATTAGAAAGAAAAATAGTTTCCGGCACTAAGTTCAAATCTGTCCAGATTTGATGGGTTGTGTTCGCGGTTTAAAAATAAATAGTTTTTGGTCTCATATGACTATAATATTTGGCACAGACTTAGTATCATGCCTTAAGATCCGTACGCAAAAAGAATTATAATTTTTGAGCAAGTAAAACAGAAGTTAAGCATTTTCTACCAAAGTGGTACAGAACAGCCAAGGCTGAGATAAGCTATAAGTTATGTGCTAATTTACTTAGCCATACCAAGTATTTTTGCTCCAAGTTTGAGCCAAGTGATAACTTAGCATTATATATTTCTTTTTATGAAAAAAAATCAGTACCCTCTAGAGGTAAAAGTATTTTAACTAATGTAGTTAAAAAGTAACATTTTTGAGCAAGTTTCTCAAATTAATGTTTTAAAACGATTTAAGGCACAGATCGCATCCGGAGCCATCGGATGTAAAAGAGGATGGATTGGTGTAAGGGTGGATGGATAAAGGACGGCTATCCATAAGGCCTCTCACAGCCGCTAGATGCTTGCTGTTTCTCAACTGACGAGTTGATAGTTAGGTCTTCGGACCCCAGTTTCAGTCTTCGGACTACAGTTAGCTGTCACAGAGATATGTTGCAAAGTAAAGTGAAACTAAAGAGAAATTTTAAAAGAAAATATTGTTATATACAGTCACTACTTTTAAAAGAAAAGATTAATTACAGTTACAAGTCAAGCAAACTATAAGAAAGATTACAGATTTCTATACGTATATACAGAAAGAATGATCTCATAGTTTTTATAATTGTCCTTCATCAAAAAAGGGTATAATTTATATCTAACATTTTATGTTAAGCAAGACAAGATATGAAAGACAGTTTTTAGAAAGTTAACAGTTTTTATTTTGGCCCGATATTTTGGCTGTAGAACAAACTGGGAAACAAAATTATATTTTGGGTCACTGATTGTTCACTAGCTTTATGCTAATAGTTCCCTTTTTGTTTTATAGGTGCACGTTTGAGATGTTCTACTTGGCTATATGATCTTTTCCTTTCCAGCATATGTTATATTTGAGTCGGTTTGTCCCGGTATTATGATTGGTATGTAATAGTTAGTTAGGGCTCTGGGGATTATTTTAAAGTTGATGTAAAGATTTGTTAATCAAATAATTTTTAATTCCGCTTCAATTATTTATTAGTTAATTCTCTTATATTCTGAGAATTTTGAAGATAACAAGTTAAGAATTAGTAAGAGGCCGTAGGTGGGCAAGCCACCGACCATGCCACGGTTAGGGTCTGCGGATGCATCCTTTCGGGTTGTTAAACTAGGTCCGGGCTGTGACACTAAGCCTACAAAATCCAAAACGAGCGCAACTAATCCAATATCGCTAAGAGATATGACCAACGGGTCATACCCCTTAAAGAAGAATACTAGAAAATCTTGGTAACGCCTCAAGATTTCTACTAAAATAGAAGAGAAAACACAAACTCGGACGGACCATAAGGCCTATTTTACCAACAACTACACGAGTGTTAACACCTCAATATGGAAAACAACCAACTTTGAAACAAAAAGGGCTCCAAGGGATATCACCAATCACCAAACCAAAGCCAAGGTCACCAAAAACTCAATACAATGTCTCGACAAGACCCAAGTTCCGCCTCACTAACGACAATACGAGGGATAACCACAACAACAATCCTCGAATACTTCCACAAATCTCATCTTACCATAAACCACAATCTCAACTCTAGTGAAACAGAGGATCCTAAGACCAAACAATAATCACAAGAGATACACCATAGTCACTAGAAATGAGGATACAAGAGCACCCAAACACCGCAAGGCAACTAGACTTGCCATAAGAGAACAACACTCAACCTTCGAAGGATGGAAAAACCCAACATTCACGGAAGGAGACAAACATATAGGATACCTCAAAGACACGAGGCCATGATGCAATAGAGCACATCAAGCACGCAGACACGACCGAAGAACAATTTAATGACCAAGAGAACCCATGGAGATTAAGTGTCTCCCCACGGCTCCAAGGTATTCGAATCGAAAGCTCTGATACCAAGTTGTCACTCCCCGGATTTTCAAACAATGTTTTTTTGGAAATACAATTTAAAAAAGTTTAAATAATAAACATGGGGATACAACTACTTGCCATCCAGATACATTCAGTGGAATTAATCATTACATCATAGAGCAGTACAAAGTAGAAGTACAAACGAGGTGCAAGAGCGGAAGTGAAGTACAAGTACTGGTCTACTACAACTGCTACAGTGAAAAGAGAACGAGCTACAAGTGAAAGTAAAGTAACTAAAACTGGAATAGCAAAGCTAGAGAAAATCCAGCAGCTGACTTGAACTCCAAGTCACCAAGTCCTCCTAGCCCTGCAACACAGAACTAGAAAAAGGAAAAGAAGGAGGGTCTGAGAAAACCACAGCTCAGTGAGAAAAACCACTACTACTATTGTGCATGCATATGGAGAGTGTGTGCACAAGTGTCCACAAGCAAGCATGCAAAAACAAGGAAGAACCCAAGTTTATAAATTGACTTAAACTCCTCAAGGGATACTAATCTCGACTATACAACCAACAATGGAAAAAGACTCACGTCCTCAATATCAATGGACACTTTACTAAAGTTTTCAAGACTCATCTAAGATAGATCACATCCAAAATTAAGCACTTATATCTATTACAAGGAACCAAGAACCATTTCTCTACAACACCGCTAACTCGCATAACCTGAATCATTCTTCTATTGGGACAAGGCTATCACACATAACTATGAGAAAGGACCACAGACTACTTTACCAATACACCAATCACTAGTATGCCACACGAACACTTCTAACCTTAGACATTGTTATGGATTTGATTCAAGTAACACTTTGAGATATTTGGATGATTCAAGGATATTTCTATATTCTTGTTGCACATTCAATTCATATCTTTCGAAAGATTTCCAAAACGTTGCAATCGGTGTAAATCCTAGAATCCTTAAGTCCATTCTTGATTAATTCTCCATAGCCCATACTATAGATTGATATTGAAATTTCATCATAGTTTCATTTCTCACACAATGGATACTCCGTGGAGGCATCTAACCAAGACCCTTCTAAGTTATCCCAATCTTCCATTCATCATGTTTTCGAAGTCATGTCATATTTGATGGGATCGGCATAGTGGCTTGACAACACACTATCCTTTCCTTCCATGATTCCCCAACTCGTTGGGAGGGCTACGCTACCCCCATTGTGCTCAACGTGGTGGCACGACCACCGAGGAAGTCCAACATCTGTCTATTCCCGTTGTGCATAATGTCATGGATGGTGCGACCATCCAGGGAGTTACGACCTCAGTCTATTCCCGCCCAACATTCCAGTGTTCCCCAACTCGTTAGGAGGGCCACCGTACCCTATGATTCCACGTCGTTAAGAGATTTAATTTCTAGTTGATTCCATTATATTTGTGAGTCATGAGCAGAGGATTCAAGATTTGGTGCGAGTAGCCCTCGTACGGCACATCCTCCAAATTCGACGTTCCTTAGGTATATTAAATCACTAGGTTAACTTCTTTAAATAATAACTCAGTCTTGATGGTGTCAAGGGAGATCCCAAGTTGATCTCAACAACGTAAAGGGGCTACCTTACTTCTCAATTCTTTACCACTCAAATTCCTAATTAAGTCAATACACCAAAAATACAAGAAGGAACCCAAGACAATCCCAACACGACGATCTCTACTTCAATGAACCTAGGCAAGTCACATATGCGCATAATTTGATTTAATGATCACTATTGGAATTTCATCGAACACTTGGTGTCCAATGGGTTCCAAGGTCATTTGATGACACTACGGACTTCCTTAGAATGTTTATGATCATAATTTGACTTTGCGACCCAATCGAGCATTTTACCAAATACATGACGCTCACATTGTCTAAGGAGACACATCAACCCAATTAATGATAATTCAATACTTGACTCTCACCAATTCGATTTACAAGCCTCTTGGGCATTTCATCAAACACCTAGTGGGCACAAGTTCACCACTCATTTCCTCGAACTCCCTAGACCTTCGTAACCACATAGCCACAAGTATTTGACTACAATACAAGTCTAGACACCCCTTAGGCCACCATAAGAAATCTAGACACATAAACTACAAAAATGAATCAAACGAAATCAATTGAATACACACACATGAAAATAGGAGAGATTTTACCCACCGAAGTTATTGAATCTCAAAATCCCTAGGTGAGGGATTCTTCACACCTCCACAAACCAGAACCGTAGATGCGTAGCCCTCTCCGTGGTCGTCAACGTTAATGGAGGAGTTCCTTCAAAATCCTAAGGGAAGACCTTCAACCATTAGAGAGAAGGAAGAGAAATGTAGAGGGAGGAGGAGAGACTTACTTGGGAGAGGTAGAGAGATCCAAACCTGAAAAAATAAGGGGTTTCGGGCTCAAAATGATATATATACGGATCCCAAGTTAAAAGACCATATTGCCCTTAATGGGCATAAAATCTGTCAAAATACCTCTGTGCACCAGTGCAAGGCAAATCTGCACTGGTGCAAACTCCTCAAAATTTCATCCAGAAGGCTTCTGCACCGGTGCAGCCCACACCTGCACTGATGCAAACTTGCTCAAAAATTGGACAAAGGGTTTGTGCACCGATGCAACTTCCCTTTGAACCAATGCAAACATTAAATTCCACTTGCACCGGTGCAAGTCCATTCTGCACCGATACAAACTCTTCCTGAAGCTAAATTTCCATGCCAAGGGTCCGCGGAATCACTCTGAAACACTCCGAATCAAACACGGACAATGTAAACGAACCAAGAAGGAGTCCGAAGCCAAATTCCAATCGCCAATGCAATCCAAGGAGTCCATATTAAAATCCATTAATCGAATAGAGTTGTGAATTAAATTCCAGAAATAGAATTTAAAAATACGAGTCATGGCAGATTCTCTGGGGTTCTACTGCACTGGCCATCCAGGGCAGGTAAACAATGTTGACCAGGTTAGGTGACAACATTCGGTGCTCCGGAACAATGCCCTCGGTGACCGGGTTCTCAACCCGAACTAATCTCATGGAAGTTGTGTCGGAGCTTGATCAAGAGCAGGAGCTTGAATCGTTGTTGGACCTAGAGTCTGATCATGTGCTGATGGAGATTATCATCTTGCACCTACGTTCTGCCAGACACAACCAGAAACAGTGGTTAAAGGGGGACAGGTTCCAAAATTAGGGGCTCATGCTGACTCTCCATGTCCTTCGCCAAGGGATATCATACCCACCGGTAGAGAGGACAATGGTGGGTGGATAGATGGGGCAGATCCCACACTGATTCAGCAAGAGTTCAACCAGAATGAAGAGAAATTCAAAAAGAAAACAAACTCAGGAGGTCCAGAAATAGTACCTTGGAAGTCCATCTAAGAAGCTTGAAGACTCAAAGATAAAGCCAATCAAATGTTCGCCAAAGACTACGAAGAGCTCTGTGGAGGCTAGGCGTCGGAGACAAAAAATTCTAGGGTGAAAACTGAGGCTCCTCTCCCCACCCCCAACTATTTATACTAAGGTGGAGGGAACCCCATAGATTTAGCACATGATCCCCATGGTGGCACATCGATCTAATCAGTAGCAGGTACTGCATCCAAGGAGATGTCCATCGACCGTCCCATCCACATGCGTCGGACATTCTCTACCGATCATAGGAGGACGCGCGTCCTGCAGAGAAATGACGGTTGCAAGGAAATTATCACCACCAGCAATGCACCAATCATAGTGTGTGTCACAACGGTGTTCCAGTTGTTGGCCTTCCTCCCGGCACATCAACCTCCAAAATGATAGTTACTCTAGACAGATGGAGTGAGCCAGTGACAGGGAAGATGGAAAATGTTAGGCAAACTTTATCAATCTTTCCTAACAAGCTAGAAAAAATTGAGGGGCTATTGTAGTGGCCGTACACCAGTCTACGCATCCAGACACATGTTACTGGATTGTCCAGTCAATTCGGACCCGTCTTTGGTCACCTCTCGGAGCAAACCAAGGTCGTTGGCCTCACGGACCTCCGGTACATTATTATCTGCACGACAGAAGGATAGAACCAGCGGTTCATGCAGACCTTCGGCAACCAAAGCAGATTCTATGGACACCCAAAGGAGCCAAGTTGGACCAGCCATGCGGTATCCATCAAACCTTCGGTATATTCAGTTTGGTCGATAAGGAATCCCTATATGTCTACCCCCACTGGGAGGAAGCACAACTTTCCCCTGTTGGTCGGTCTTATGCTAGAGGGTCCACCATCGACAGTGACAGGGAATAATGACCTCTGGTACAACGGAAGACTCGGGGCTCACCCATACATGGGCTTACGTGGCCCAAGTTGTTATAATTGCCTCACAACAATCATTGCTACACCGCTAAGGCTGACGTCATCTATGGGATCACCTCACGTACATCACACGCTTGCCTTTGGTGCTAAGTCAAGTTTGGAAACCTATATATACCCCATGGAGATACTGTTCATGGGATCTTTCCGACCTTTGGACTTTTGTCCTCTCTCTCTCTCTGACTATTTCTACTTTGCTTTCATTCTCCGATAAGTCCTCACTTAGCCATTGGAGGCCCCTCCCGGTCACTGTTGACTGGTGGGCACTAACCCTTGTTTTGCAGAAGCCAAGCATGTAGATCCCTCTTTTTGTTTACAAGTTAAGTGATAGACGTACGATTTTGTGTATTTAGTGTGTCTATATCTTCCTTTTTTTATTATAATTTATAGTTTATTTCTTTATGTTTAGTTCATATTTATATTTTTTGTTTTCTAGTCCTTATATGTTTTTAGGTTATTTGGTGATCTCCAGATGTATCTGGAAGTTCCCCGAGATTCCCCGAGATTCGAGGGATCAATTTTGAAGCCCAAAGGTCCAACTGAAGATGTCAACGGAAAGACCCGAGCCAAGGTAGCACGAAACCAACTAGCAAGCACAAAAGCCAACCTGGAGTCCAGTTGCACCGGTTGGCCCAAAACGATGCACCGATGTAACCAGAACAAACTTCCAGAAACAAGAAAGTCTCTATCAGAAATCAAGACTCACGCCCAAGACAAACTTCCAGAAGTATGTTGTAGAAGAAGTCAGAGGCCAGTTTCACCAGTTGAGCACAAATATACACTGGTGCAAGGCAAACTCAATTTCCAGAAATAGGCTTCAACTTCTGAAAATTCAGCAAGGAATCAAGGCAGAGGCTATTTGCACCGGTTGAGCACAAATGATGCACCGGTGCAGGGTGACTCCCGGGTGGTGACCAAAGGCTCTGTACAACGGTTGAGCAAGACTTTGCACAGGTGCACATCCCCTTCGGTTGAGGGAATTGATGCCCATTAAAGGTAGTTTGGTCTTTTAGGCTATGGGGGTATATATATCATTGTAAAAATGTTTTTAGGTATTAGAGAGTATTAGGAGTAGTTGCAGTTAGGGTTTGGGTGAGGGCTTCTCTCTCTACCCCCTTCTTCTTCTCTCTACATTCAAGGTCCATCCATGGAGGTTTGGAGGATTTTGTCTTTATAAATGTTATAAGGCTTTTTCTCCTCTCTCTATCTATATACTTCGTTCTATGAGTTTAGTTTAATAAAATTTGTTTTCCATTTTCTATGCTTATGTTTTCCTTATTTTCTTGCATTTCTATTGTTGTAGTGGGATTCATAGAGGGCTAGCCTCCTTGGTTTGGTCATGGGGTGACTAGCACCCCGAGACCTAGGCTTATGTTGGATTTATCCTTGTTTGAGCTTGAATGCAGTGGTTAGAGTGGATTTGAGTTCATACCAAGGGTCTTAATCTAGTGGTGCTAATCTCATTGATGGGTTGTCTCCATTAATTTGGTACATCCTATGCTTTAAGCGATGTCCCTCTAGGTGTTTGACAAAATGTCGAAACGAATGAATTTCCCTCGAAACCACTTATATGTTGTAACAACCCAGAAATTTTAAACCTTTTTTTGAATAATCAACAATAATAAAATGCGGAAGTAAAATTGCTACCATCCATATTAACCCATAGTTACACAAGGATGAATAAAATACAGATGACACAATCACAGGCAGTGAGATGAAATATGATTATAAATCTTTACAACTTTTACAATTGAAATGGTTAAATAAAAGTACAATAGATGGATAAAAAACCCACCTATCATCTACTATGGGTTAAGCTCCAATGCCCGACAAGGAGTCCAAAGGATGCAACTCCAAGCCAAGGGAAAGTCAAGTACCTAAAAATAGAGGGTTAGGCAACAGCCTAGTAGAGAAATTTATATCCAAATGTCTCTGAATTTGGAGTGCATGTGTGTGAAGGCAAGGAATGCAAAGTATGCATGTGTTGGGATCTCTTTAAATTTCAATACCATTTAACTTAAATCATTATAATTTGACTCAAGACCCAAGTGTGATTTTTCTTTCAAAAGACTCCACATTGATTTACCAATAGATTTCCAACGCTTTCCAAAAGCTCAACTTGATGAAATCAAGGAGATACAATCAATAGATTTTCAATTTTTTAAATGCTCCACTTGACGAAATCAAGGAGAATAAGTATAAACTCACCATATCCTACACATTGACGAATTCAATGGAGTACCAGGTGTATCAATATCAATATCAATAGAGTTATTAGGTTTCGGATACTTCCACGCTAGAAGCTCGTCAGCTAAACTAACCATATAAATTCCTCGTCTTACCCAACCCGTCGGGAGGGCCCAGTCAAACCCCCATTACACAATGTCGTGAGTGTATAACACTCAGAGATCAAAATTCCGGAGATCAAAATCCCATATAGATATCCAACCTAGATAATCTCTCATGTTTTGGGCCACTTATCCAATCTATTCGTTGTCTTGTTCCAATTCAACTAGATTAGGGCAAACACGTCTTAACCTTGTGATTTGGCCCCAAATATGAGTTTTATGAAAACTTATCAATTTATAGATTTCAACGAATCAAAGCCCTTTCTAGATACCATTAATGCTACACCAACATATAAATCAATGTCATCCCTAAATTGTTCAAAGACTTAGGTGTGAGAGAGAGCATGCGGTAGAGAGAGAAATAGGAAAGGTCTGAGTGATAAAGAATGAGGGTTCTCCTTAGAAAATTGAATTTATATCATGAGCCAAAGGACCGAAATACTCTTAATGAAAATCTAAACAGCAGAACATTTTAACACACAAACTTCCGGTAGAGCAGGCCTGCTTTACCGGTAAAGCAGAACTCTACTTCTGTCTCAACTCCTCAGTCCCTCTTCTCTTCCGGTAGAGCCGAACTCTGTTCCTTGGTCCCAGCTCTGCACTCTCCATCTACTCTCTTCTTCCGATAGAGCATCCCCCATCTTCTGGAAGATGGGGTTGTGGTTTCTCCCAGCCTTCCTCTTCTTTCCCCATTTTTTGGAAAGCATGCTTGCTCTTCCGGTAGAGCAGGTTGTTGGATCTCTTCTACTCTTCTCTTCTTCTCATTCTTCTGGTAAAGGGGGGGGGGTCCCTTTCCATGCTCTTCTGGAAGAAGGGGTCCTCCCTTCTTCCTTTCCCGCAAGTGGTCTTCCTCTTTCTATCCTTTCCGGTAGACCAAGGGGTCCTCCCCTTTCCTCTTCTTGCCCTTTTTCTAGAAGAGGGATTCCTCCCCTCTTCCCTTTTCCAGTAAATGGATTCTTCTCCTATTTACAATTTCGAAAGACCATGCCTTGGTCTTCCATTCTTTCGGAAACTTTCCAAGGCCAAGTCAAACAAACTCTAGCCTAGCCAACACTGTCCAAAGTCCAAGACGTCAAGTCAAACTACACACCCAAACTTTCAATGCCAACTTGGTTCTTAAAACTTCCAACTTATATTTATTGAAGGCTAAATCTCAGGAAGGCTCAATTCTCAATTAAACCATGACATAATAAAAAGGGAAATATGGAAAATCCATGAAATATCCGAAATTTACAAGGAAAATGATTTTAAATTTTCCGGAGTGTGACATATGTTGTGGTTGTGAGTGTCTTAGTTCATTCCCTAGGGTCTTAGCTTAGTGGTGTTAATCATCTTGATCCTATGTTGTCATGAATTTGGTACATGTGATGCTTGGTGCGATGTCCTGCTAGATGTTCGACAAAATGTCTCAATGGACTAATTCCTTTAGAAATGACCCGATCCTTAGATAACTAAAGTCTTGAGGTTGTGTAGGAGTTTGAAGTATGTGGTTCTCCAATTTAGGTCTCAGACGAGGATTGTTAACCTCCTTGATGGGTCGTAGACAATAAACCTTGGCATGTCCCATGCTTTGAGCTATGTCATCCCAGGCGTTCGATAAAATGTCTAAGAGAACCGAATGCTAGCTACTGTGCCGTCTCTTGACCAATGGTGTGTGCTTGATAGCTAAACCTTCTGAGTGAGGTCCTTGGCCGTGATCCCTCACTTTTATTGTCATCAAGATGGAGAAGTCTAGCATAACCCAAGTTTGGTGTTAGGAATCTCGTGACCATTCCGCTTAGTTAATTTAGCTTAATTTCCTTTCGCATCTATATTTTAGTTTCCTTAGTCCTAAATCAAAAACAAATTAAAGGATAGCATCCTTCTACTTCTATCGCGAAATAGATCCTCTCTACTAAGAAAATCCCTTGACTCCATCAATTTCCTTTGGTTTGACCTCGGACTTACCACTTTGCTAAGTGTGTATATCCTTGTTTATAAATTTCTAATTTTATTGGCCCCGCCCCGCGAGTGACACATTTGGGGACCGGCCAAATTTTGGCGCCGATGTTGGGGAATTGTAGTTAGAGTTAAGTTTTTGCTAGTTTAGAGGTTTTTTTGCCTTATCGTACATATCCCCTTTATTTTGTTTTCTAATGTTTTTGTTTTTATAAAACCAAAAAACCAAAAAAAATATATTGACCAACCATGGATTACGAAAATTATCCTATATTCAATCATTCAAACCCTTAGAAAGCCATAGTGCAACTTTTTTGGGAGGCCTCGAACCCTCCATTCCTCGAAACTTCATGTCAAGGGTGGCATGACCACTCGACTTGTTATTGGGAATGTGAGACCTTTCAAGAGACTCCACCCACCACATTCTATCAAGACATGACTACCGATAAGCTTCATATGCATTGTTATTCAAACCAAGGGGGAGTCATGGATCAAACCTCATGGGGGAGTCACATCCTCCATTCCCGGAACCTCCTTGTCAAGAGTGGTATAACCACTCTAACTATTATAGAGAATGTGAGTATTCATATGAACCACAACCCCTCGCTTATCATGATGTAATGGATCCACAATAATTTTATCACCCTGAGCCAACCGAACAATTACTGAGACAATGTCCCCAAGAGGAGCCTCATCCATGTGAACCACCATCCACGCGTACATTGGAGGATACCTTGCAAGTATCTCTCCAAGGTTTCAACTTGAATACCTTGGAGGATACCTTGCAAGTATTCCTTCGGGGTTGCCATTCCAATAAGGCTCCTCACTATGATAAAGTGGCTCCTACGAGTCTTATTATTTGGAGCCATCCATGGGATTCCTAGACCATTGTTCCCCGAAGGACTCTATTAAATACCAATCACCTCACCTAGATTCTCTAGAGGACACTTTGCAATGCTTTCTTGAAAGTTGCAACAATATCATGGCCCTTAACACTTCATGCCAAGTGGGCTTTGAAGTCGCATCTTTTGAGTTAGCCCAACCCACCAACCCCTTAGAGGAGGCATGCCTTACTTTCGAGGAGGTTACAATATTAGAATATACGGAAGTGAGGATTTGTAATTCCCTCCTGGTAGCCCAACTCATGATGGGGTTGCTCCCCAAGTCTGAAAATGCTACCCATTTCACCCCTCCCGAAAGGAATAATTTGAGTTATCATTATAAGGAGAGTGATGAGGAGCTAGAGGCGAACTTTAGGAGTGTAAATAATATGAATGTTTTTGGAACCTTGCCCATTTATCCAAAAATTTATAGTATTCTCCAAGAGCCTAACGGGTGTTCCCTTGTTGCACTCACTTTCATG
>NMUG010007043.1:0-12268 GCA_002855965.1 Monotropa hypopitys
TCAGACATAGTAGATCTTGAGCATATCAGAATTTAGAGGGAGAGGGAACTCGGGTCCATCCATTTCTGCTAGGATGACGGCTCCGCCTGATAGCACCTTGGACACGATGAAGGGCCCTTGATAATCGGGGGAGAGATTCTCTTTTGCTTCGTTTTGAACAGGAAGAATCCGCTTCAAGACCAAGTCGCCTTGCTGAAAGACTCTTAGCCGTATATGTTTGTCGAAGCTTTTGGAGATTCTCCATTGATAGTATTAAGAGTGGAAGACTGTTGCTAGTCTTTTTCCGTCTAGATTCTTTATCATGCCTTGGAGAGACGGGATTTGTATATCTGGACTGAGGACGGCTTCGTAGCCATAGACTAGGGAAGACTGCGTTGCCCCGGTAGAAATCTGTGTAGATGTCCGCTAGCCATTTTGAAGACTCGGGGATATAGATGAGACGGGTCTCTGTAGGATTTGGGCTTGACACCTTCTAATTTTATAATGTCTTTCTTCGCACTGTTTGTTGGCTTCTGATCAGATCCTAATTCGATTTGTCTTTGAAGTCTTACTCTCGAAGGGCTAAAGCTTGTTTGACCGTTTCCAATGTGAAAGGATGAACGTTCGTTTTTTTTCTCTAAATTTTTTAATTTGTTGTTTGCATGTTATCTTAGCAGAGAAGATAAATGAACAGAATATATGAAACTTTTCTTGACATATAGATGCAATAAGATAGAAGAACATATATTGTACAAATGTGCAGTTTATCTACATTTTGTAACAAAAAACGAAACATAAATAAACAATATGCATAAGTTGTCGCGGTTTACCGAGAGACACGGGCTTAATGGATCGGGCAGACCGTCCAATTTTTGGTGATGGAGGATTGATGACGGTGGTTTGTAACATACTGGTCATTCAAGAAAATCCTCTTTGAGATCTCCTTGCTCTTCTTTGGGTGTGGCCGTGAGCAGGAAGTCTTCGAGACTCGGGCTGGCTATTGCAGCATCCGAGGGTGCATTTGCATCCACCGAGTTTATTATCCCGGCGTCGATAAGGTCTTGTAACTTATATTTCAGGTTCCTGCAATTCTCGGTCGTATGGCCCATTTTCTTGGAATGAAAGGCACATCGATGATCGGTACGGAAATGCAAGGGAGAGGGTTCGGTAAAGGGCGTGCTGGAATGAGGTCCAAGTGCCCTAATGAGCTGAGGAATGACAACACCTCGGTCATTGGGATTGCCAATGGAGTGAAGCTCCCGTGTTGCGGGGGATCTCTTGTTAGACCTGGTAGAGGGACCTTACGCGGCCTAGGATGCTGACTTGGCATGGAATGGTATGAGGACGACTCGTATGGGCCAGAGTTTCTAGGCTTCTGATATTGCACGTGCGCGTGAGATGGCCCGTCATAACTTTGGAATGGGTTTGCAGTAGAGGGGGATGCCCCGGTGTTGAATCGGGAATAGGTATCCCTGCTCGCGGTAGGTGATTATGGCGGGGGAGCTTGTGACTGAACGAGCTGACTGAGGAGTGCTCGGTTGGTAATTTGGAGCTCCTGGTTCTCCCTTTAGAGAGCTTCAAATTCGTCCCAAAAGGCTGACTCCGGCTCGCTGCCGCAATGTGGGCAATATTGTCTTCCGTCCATCATTTGGGTGGATAGTCTGATAGTCCTGCTATATGAAGGATCCGGACGGGCCATGTCTGTACATGTACGACAACACTAAGCTCGGATCAGTATATAAAGAGAATGTCTTAGGGGGTATCGGAGATGTACGGACTTCCTTCAAGATTTATAATTCAAGACGTACCTCGGACATGGAGTATATAGGATAGTCTTGGATTTGTGAATTCGGGAGATTTTGAAATGTCAAGTCCGTAATCTATTTTTGGCCAATACCCCTAGAGATGCTGACGATTCATGACATCTAGTAGATATATGCATAAAAAGAAAGTCTTTGGGATGATTGGAGACGTATGGAATTCCTTTTAAAATTAAAATTCGAGACGTACCTCGGACATAGAGTCTCGAGGATGCTCTCGGATTTGTAAATTTACTAGGAGATTTTTTTTAAAAAATGAAAAGTCCATAGCCTAATCTCGACCAACATCCCTAAAGATTCTAATGCATTTTGAAAATTTTGGAGATTTAACAGATATGAATATAAGGATTCCCCTCGGAATGTAAATGTTTTCCTAAAACAGTAAATAGGGTTTTTGGTTGACTCTTTTTCTTGGCATTCTATATGCAGTGTGAAGCTATGTTGGCTGATAAGGTTTAATGGCTCCCAAATCTTCAGACCTCCGGCCCCGTTAGGAAAACCATCATAGAGTCGGTGATTTAGTTGGAGTGCCTCATTTCCACTACAGACTTTTTAGGGTCACGTAGCTTACTGTCGGGACCTCGATAGGTTTGATGGACAGCATCCATTTTGGGCAGTCATGACTTCCACCCAAAACAGGTAATGATGCAAAGTAAAAAAAATTTGAAAATGAGGGAAAATCCTTTTTGCAATTATATCAATAAGCAGGATATAAGCAATAAATAGTTTCAGTGCGACGATTTTTATCAACGCAGAACCTGTTTATTTTAGCAACGCTCCCTGTAATCTTCCTGAAAATAAATAAACACGATGCAGATTAGTAATAATAAGCCGAGAATTGATTGATTTCGAAATTTCAAAAGAGATTTATTTTTAAAAGAGGATTCGCAAGCCAAAATCCTCGAAATCCCCAGCGGAGTCGCCAGCTATCGTGCCGGGAAATTTTTCTGTCCTTCCCCCGTCTCCTGGCGGGGAGGAGCCGTTTTCCGGGACGAAAGAATCCGCGCTGTTGGGATTTGTCTATTATTATGGGGGTTTGTTTGAAAATACTCTGATGGCCTGAGTGTGCCGAATTTAAAATATTCAGATTTAACAACGGTTTTGCAATTGACTAAACAATACTTAACCTATTATTAATCTGTTTTCAGAGTCGCCACTCGGCATAGAGTTGCGGTGTGCCAAGTCATCGGTATTTTATTTGTAAAAAGATGTCATTTTGTTTGAACAAGTTGTCTTTTTATCTGGAAAAGGTGTCTACAAAACCAGAAATTCGAGTTCGGGGATTTAATTACGAATGGGGAAGGTGTTAGGCACCCTACTCACCATTTCGGTACTTCTCTTTCAAAAGTAAATCTCTTTTTGACCCAAAATCAACTGTTTCCTCGGCTAAGAGAAATGAATAATTATTACTGATTATGTATGAAATGTATTAAATAAAATAACTCATGGATATAGTTGTTGACGGGCGGATTTTGGCCCGGTTTGAATTTAGAAAGGGGGAATTTTGACGGGCAGCCTGTCGGTCCGGTTTTGATTTTGAAAGAATTACGGTTGGAATTTCGGCCCGATCTTGGTTTTAAAGAAGGAATTTTGACAGGCAGCCTGTTGGCCCGGTTTAAATTTTTAAAGCGTTACGGGCGGCGTTTGGCCCGGTTTTGATAAGAAAGGATTATTTTTGAGCCAAACAGAACTTCGGCGAAAAATAATTTTCTACGATCGGACAGAATTCCGACTGCGTTTGAAAATGACTTTGTTTTGTTAATTTAATTTTATTTGTGACAGTCGGATGTAACTTCGACTGTATTTTGAAAACAAAATTTTATTTTGAGCCGGACAGAACTTCGGCTATGTTTTGAAAAATATTTTCTGTAGTTGGACTGAATTCCAACTATAAAGAGTGATTTTATTTTAGGCAATCGGACAGAACTTCGATTGTGCCTTGAAAATGATTTAGGATTTTATCGAGATAGAACTTTGGCTAAATCTTTGAAAAGTGATTTCTACGATCGGACAGGGTTCCGACTGTGTTTGAGAAAACGATTTTATTTTTATCAGTCAGACAGGGCTTCGATTGAGTTTGTAAAGGAATATTTTGAAATAGGTCGGACAAATCTTCGACCGAATATTGGAAATAATGGATATTTTTGGTTTGAAAGTTCCAAAGAATATCGAGTGAATCGACATGTCTCGAGTCACAAGGCATTCTTTTGATCCGAGTCTGACAGCTACTGCAAGCTTTCACTTCAGAGTACAGGTCGAGAAACTTGATTTTGTTTTTGAAAGTGTTTTTGTATTTTTCAGTCGGACAGAGCTTCGACTATAAAATGATTTGTGAACATCCTGCCGAATAGAATTTTGATCGGTCTTTGGAAAAATGATTTCTTTTATTTTTACCAATTATAGAGAGCTTCGACTGAGTTTTGGAATTTTTTTGCTTTTTTAGTTGGAAATTACGCTGAATATCAAGTGCTCCGGTAAGATCCGAGTCACGAGGCATTCTTCTGATCCGAGTCTAGCAGTTACTGCAAGCTTTCACACTAGAGTACGGATCGAGGAATTTGATTTTTGATTTGAAAGTGTTTTGAATATTTTTCAGTCGGACAGAGCTTCGACTGTATTTTAAAAAATGGGGGAGGGAATTATTTTCTTTAAGTGTGAAAAATCCCACAGAATATCGAGTGCTTCGGAATGATCCGAGTCACAAGGCATTTCTTTAATCCGAGTCTGACAGCTACTACAATCTTTCGCTTCAGAGTACGGATACAGGAATTTTTTTTATTTGAAAGTGTTTTGGGGAAAGTGAATGTGAATCGCTGAAGAGAGAGAGAGAGATACTTTATATATATATATAATGATATATATAAGTATATGTATGTATGGACAGTGGTATAAAATATCATATATATAAACCGAGCTGCGTACCGCCAAGGTCAGGCTATAGAAATGAATGTGTAAGCAGTAATTGTATTTTTGGGGCGAAAATGTTTTTATGTTCTTCTCGTATGCGACAGCGGAGCCGGCAGAGCCAAACATGTGTCGAATTCTAACGAGGAGAAAGACATAAAGTAACAAATTCTTTAAGTAGATATTTCTTCAAAGACGAAAAAGACAAATATTAAAACTTGCGGCAAATTTGTATATTTGTATTTGTATAATTCGGGGAGAAGACTTCTTAAGATAGCTTCTTTAAAACATAGTAGGGAATAGTATCGGACGCGGCCGAGTGACTAGTACCGAACTATGAATTAGAATACTATCAAGAGTCTCCCAAGAATAGAAGAGACAAAATTAATTTACCGAAGAAAATAGGCTCGGGTATGTATACTTCAAGAACGAGGCTTGTTCTTGACTGGTTTCGGGTTTTTCAGAGGTTCGATCAGATTTTGGGTAGTTTTCGAGAAACTAACAAAAGAATGCCCGGAAGCTTTGGTGTTTGAGAGTGTATTGAGAGCAATTGAGATGCTTGAGGTCTAGATTTTTGTTGTGGAAGCTGGGTATTTATATATGTATATGTCGCAACTATAGTTGCGACACAGAGGAAAATTGAGCCAATCACATGGCTCGCGGGCCATGTGCTGGAGGAGATATTTTTGGAAGCTTCCAAAAGTGTTTTGAGCTTATCCACTTCGTAAAATTAATTTGAAAATAAATGAAAATATTTTAAAATTTGAAAAAGTATCCCGAAGTTCTGAATCTTGGTCCGAAGCTTCTGCTTGCGCTTGGTCGGCCTCTCGTTGAACTCAGACTTTGACATTTTAAATTTGATGTCCTCGATCGTTGAGTTGGATCGTGAATTTAGCAAATATCTCGGGCGTGATTTGGACGTTTCCCAGGAAAATCCTGAAATATGGCTATGATGCTTTAAACAAAGTGAGAAGCGGTTGTTGCACCTCTTGGGCTGCTCATCTTCTAGAAAATCTATTCCGCAGGGAATGTCAGACTTTGAAGATGAGATCCGTGAAAAATACGTTTGCTGATTTCCGAGTCTGGCTGACCACTGCAGGGAAATCTGAACGAATTGACGTTTATCCTCAACTGAATTCCGATTCTGGGTCGGTTGGATTCAATCTTTATGCCGGCTTCTCAGGAATGAATTTACCTTCGATATTCCATTCAGAAGGAAAATTTTGGTTATTTGTGCGGGATTTTGCTTGTTCTTGACTGTTCTGCCTATTCGGATGCGGTTTCTGTGTCGTCCGTTTGTAATTTGTCTCGACTGATGCGTCGGATTGGATTTTTGAGACGGGTAAATGTTTCTTAACGCTTTACCGTTGTTAGTTCATCGTTTTGAAATTTTTGACTGCCATTAGTGCCATTCGCGAGAGTCCGAACATTCCAGATATGCGCATTGATCTATGGGAAGACTGTTTTGCTGATATTTAAATTTATGGGGGCTGAGCCAAAATTTGGGTATCAACAGGCACTTACCGTCGCTAAAGACCCTTTTGACACCCAAGCAGTAGCTATCCCCATTTGTCGTCGCTAGGCCGTCAGAAAAGATCTTTTGCGACGACATAATACCTTTTACGACGGGGTGCTAGTGGTAGTAAAAACCTTTTTTTCTAGTAGTGATAATACAAGTGCTATTGCTGCAAAAATTGTAACAAATAAGTGTTAGTCTTTGCCTCAACTCGAAATTACATCAAATTGGACAATCAACACCAAATAACACTTACTAGCCAAATAATTACAAATAAGAAGTAAGACCCTCATCATATCAAAAAAAACAATCGCTCAAGAAAGCTTACAGAGTAGAGAAATAACACATCATTGAGCCTTACATGAATTAACCTCATAATCTGTCATTTGAGAATGTACAAGTTCAACCAACTAAGTAGTTGTAGGAAATATCTGTCAAAAATTAAACCAGAAAACCAAAAACTATTAAAATCATAACAGAATTGAACGAAAATAACCGGAGACCTATGTCAAGCATAGTTTCCTTAAGACTTTTAGCTGCCCCACTGTAGGTGCCAGGGGTTTACAGTGGGCTAAGGTCTCCCAGAATACAGCCAGTATACCTGTGGTTACACCAGAAACCACCAGAGGTCAAACAGTTGGGATGCAGAAACTTACTCTCTCTTGAATTGGTACGAACGAGACTCGAGGATATAGGGAGGAACATGAATGCAGGGACGGATTTTTAGGATATCTGAATAGTTGGACTAGGTTGCCAATATATACTTGTAATGAGACCTTTCTTTGGTCTTCAAACCTTTGGATTTCTGCAAGTAAAGCAGGGTGGTTTGCAAACCTTTGGTTTGCTGCCAGTAATGCAACATACAAAAATCCTTCAGCATATGGAGAGGCATGGGTCACAGGCATGGGTCACGGGTTGGTTCACATACCCAAACCCGACTGGATAAGGTCCAGTCCACAAAGCCCAGCCAAGCCCACAAACACAAAATCAAGCCAAGCCAAGTCAAGCCCACAAGACAAGCCTAATCCAATGCAATTGAATTTTCTATATCAAAATAGGCCTCGTGGCACGGGGCACATTCCCGCATTCCCTCGAACCCACGAGGCACATACCCGGAACCCAAACCCAAGCACGATCACGGGCTCGGTCTCGGACTCGGGCATGGCACGACACGACGGGCGGCGGCACGCGCGCATATGTGTGCATGTGGGAAAATATTCGAAGTGCACTGCATCTTACTTTCCCCTTAGGATTATTGTGAACCTTAGTCTCACACTTTAATAAATATACCCAACACCCAACTTCCGAACTTCCAATGTGGGATTGAGTATTTTAATATTCACCCATCATAGAAAATACCCAACTTTGAGTGTCAATTTCTCATTAATTAATTAATGGAATTTAATGATTCTTTTGTGTATTAAAGCCCTCACATAGAACTATTAATCCCCACAAATAATCATTTAAATTGATATCGTATTTAATTAATAAATATTTAACAATTCCATTAAAAATGGCTAAAAATTAATTTTTTCTAACAATCCCCCATATGAATGAAATTGGCAGAATATCCATGAGTATTCAAAGAAATGATCGACACCAAAAGACTCGAAAAGGAAGAGAGAGATAGTTATTTAGGATCAGTCCTGCATAGGATATGTAGTTTTTGGCTTTGAACCTTCCCTTGTGAAAGCCTATCAGGTATTATTGGGTGACTAGTGAACGTTAAGTTTTGAATTGTTCTGCCGTTTGTGTAATACGAGACAATAGACCACACATAGGACATTTCCACACACAACTTTATTCTCACTGCTTGTGTTCAGTTTGGCCTAAAACACATCACATAGTTCTGCAAGTATTTTCTCGAGAATTTTGTCTTTCTAAATTCTCAAAGAAGCGGCCCCACTTCATACTCACATAGGTGACCTCTTAAGTCAAGTATATCAATACTTGGCATATCGATGCATAAGAGTCATTAAGAGCATAGCTCAACCTGAATCCATTTCTATCACTATTTGCATCATAGGAACGAGCATGAGTGTAAACTCCTCAATGACACCACTAGATTACAAGATTTAGTTGTCCCTTTGACCCTAGATCTTAGGATCTCCAGTCAACTAGGTTGGGTTTCCATCAATACATCTATATTCGCCTTAGGCTTTAAGCCCATTCCCCTCGATACTTTAGCAACAAGCTCACTGCTTAACCCTTTGATTAGCGGATCCGCAATATTGTCCTTTGACTTTATCTAGTCCAAAGTCACAACACCATGAGTGAGAAATTGTGATGCAGTCGTCAATGGAAGATGACGGCTGCAAAGGAATAGGTTAAATACAAGGATGTATTTCTTCTACGAACTTGTTGATTCAGAAGAATGCCAAGTCAATAGGCATCAATCGATCGTTGATTCGAAGCGAATACCGAAAGAGTGGGAAGAAAGTGCAGGAATGCACTATAGGGTTTTCATTCAATCAAAGGGTTTCCAAAAGAGTTACAGCAATGTTCCTTAAATACGCAACAAAACCCTAGCCCATAAACAAGGCGGGCCTAGCAAATAGAAGAAGTAAAATAAAAAGCCCAAAACAAGCGGGCGAAATACGAAAACCGGATTAGCTATTTTTAGGGCTGATCCTGGCCTCAAAATGGCATAGCGATTTTGAGGCATCGAGCGTCTCTCCGAAAGCATTCCAACGGTCCAAAGAACGCTGAAATCGGAGCTACGAATCAAAAGTTACGCCCGTTTTACCGGGCGGGTGTCCCGGGCATACCGGCGCCCCCGGGTCTCCAGGTAAGCGTCAGCCACGCTATCCGCATCAAATTGCCTAATGGAATTATGTCGACGATGAATATGTCGCGACTTTCCATTGTACATGTTGCTTTGTGCTCTTCCAATCACTGGTTGACTATCACAATTATGCAAATTGCAGGCACATGCTTATGCCATCTCAGAGTATCTTCAAGGAATTGACGAAGCCATTCTGCTTCTTTCGTAGCTTTATCTTAAGCAATGAATTCTGATTCCATAGTAGATCTTGCTATACAAATCTGCTTAGATGATTTTCAAGAGACGACTGCACCACCCATCGTAAACACATAACCACTAGTGGATTTGGAATCTTTCGTATCAGAAATCTAATTTGCATCATCGTACCCTTCAAGTACTGCTGGATATGAGGTATAGTGTAGTACCCAATCTTGGGTGTACCTTAGGTAATGAAATACCCTAGTAATGTCTTTCCAGTGATTAACTTTTGGATTAATTGTGTAGCCACTCAACCAGCTAACAGAGTTGGCTAAATCCGGTCTTGTACATGTCATAAAGTACACGAGGCTTCCAATTACACGTGAGTAATCTAATTGAGACACACATTCATTGATGTTCTTCGATAAATAGAGTCTCAAATCAACTAGAGTCCTAGACACAGTTGTATCAGACTTGTTAAACTTCTCAATTATCTTGTCAACATAGTGAGATTGTGACAAGATAAGTTCGTTTAGTGTCCGAGTTATTTTTACACCTAAAATTACTTCAGCAAGTCCCATATCTTCCATGTCAAACTTGGAGTTCAACATATTCTTAGTAGCTTTGACAATCTTGTCTCTACTACCGACAATAAGCATGTCATCAACATATAAGCATAGGATGACATATCCATCTTTGGTGTCTTTGGCATGCTCATAATTGTCACATTCGTTGATTTTGAAACCACTCCCAATCATAGCATTGTTAAACTTATCATGGTATTGTTTGGGTGCTTGCTTCAAGCCATATAGTGATTTCACTAGGTTACAAACTTTCCTTTCTTAGCCTAGAGCTTTGAAACCTTCAGGTCGCTCCATGTAGATTTCCTCATCTAAATCTCCATTAAGGAAAGACATTTTAACATGTATTTGATGTACTTATAAATTGTGAAGTACCGCAATAGCTAATATCATACGTATAAATGTTATTCTCGTCACAGGAGAATAAGTTTCAAAGTAGTCTTGGCCTTCATATTGTCTATATCCTTTAATGACAAGCCTAGCTTTGTACTTATCCATTGAGCCATCTACGTTCATTTTTTTTATAATTTACTTATAGCCTCAAGGCTTGCACCCTGGTAGTAGATCTACTAATTCCCAGGTGTGATTATATAGAATAGACTCAATCTCAGTTTTGAGGGCCTCTTTCCATAGAGGTCCCTCAGGTGAGGATACTACAGCCTGGTAAGACCGTGACTCAGATTCCATCAAATACCTCATGAAATCAGGGCCAAAATACTTAGATATCTTAGTTCTTTTCCTCATTCTTAGTTTGTCATCCTCATCTTATTGGTCTAAAGTACTTTCTTCTTCAGTGTCCAATGGTCATTTAGCTCAACTAAATTCAGCTATAGTCTTATATGGAAATATATTTTCAAAGAATTGAGCATTCCTTGATTCCATGATATTATTTGCATGAATATCATAAATTTATGCACAAAAAATCTATATACACTACTGTTAACATGCAATCAACTATTTTTTGTCCTATTTTGACCATTTTAGGTGGTGGAACATCCACCTTTGCTAGACACCTCCACGTTCGTAAATATTTGTTCGAAGGTTTTTGACTTGTCCAAAGTTCGTAAGGGATTTCGATTCAAGATATAGTTTTCCAAGAGAATTGATTCATCCCACATGTTCTATGATAACCCAGAACTAATCAACATAGCATTCATCATATCTTTAAATGTTCGGTTCTTATGTTCTGCAACACCATTAGATTGAGGAGAGTAAGCTGTAGTAGTTTGATGAATTGTACCTTGTTGAGCACAAAATTCAACAAATGGTGCAACATATTCACCACCTCGATCACTTCAAAGCACTTTAATCTTCTTTCTTAGTTGATTTTCAACATCATTCTTATAAAGAATGAATTTCTCGATAGCCTCGTCTTTGATTTTAAGCAAATATACATAACAATATTTAGTGCTATCGTTGACAAAAGCAATAAAATACTTATTACATCCCCGTGTTTGGACAAATTTCAAGTCACAAATATTAGTGTGGATTACCCCTAAAGGCTCATTGCTTCTTTGAATGTTCGAAAAAAATGACCTAGTCATTTTTGTATCCACACAAGTTTCACATTTATGGTTTGAATCAATATAAAATTTAGGTATATGATGTAGGGATATTAATCTACGAATTGCGTTGTAAAAAACATGTCCTAGTCTAACATGTCACAAATTAGATGATTCAAGCAAGTTGTCACAACCCATCCCGATCTCGGAATGAGTCCATGACCGGGCAACGAGCAAGCTCGCTAAAGGCCTAGATAAAAGAGTTGAAGAATTCCTTAACAATATAAATATGCGGAAGCGTGTGAACAAAAACCAGAGCAGTGATATAGATGTTCTCATTAATTTTCCAGGATTATATCATAAGGCTTAAAAGATAGCCAATACATCAAAAGGGTACAATGAACAGATATCCAAAAACATCTCTAAACATACGTTGCCTCATCATTCTTCATTCTGACCTGAAAATGGTTTTAGAAAACGCATAAGCTATAAAGCTAGAGTGAATTTCTACATACTGCAGTACAAGTTTCATGGATTCACAATATTCCCTGCAAGATTAGTTTCACAAGCAAAATATGGCTCAAAGGCTCAATAGTAACAACAATGCTTTATAACAATTTTCCTTGTTTTAATTCTATGCCAACCTGCATTTCATAGTGTAACATTTCAGAGTTCAGCCATTCACTTTTCATTACCTTGCCCCTATCGTATGAGCATTCATACTTTTCACATTCATACTTCCGCTTGTGTCGTATAAGCGTATAATAGCATTATGCTTGTGTCGTATAAGCATATCCATTTCTAACACTATGCTTCTGTCGTATAAGCATTTTCCCGGCCTTATGCTTTTGTCGTATAAGCATTTTTTTATAACAGGCTCATATTCATACTGTCATCGTATGTGCACCTCATTTCCATTTCATCTCCATTCCAATTTATTTTTCTCTTTAAGTCATTATAAATCCTTGTCGTATGGAATTTCATAAAACAGTTTTCCGATTTTT
>NMUG010007044.1:0-12269 GCA_002855965.1 Monotropa hypopitys
CTATAAACTGACTTACCCGAAAATCTTGGAGTATGGCTTCGATACTTGGATTGCCGGAAAGCTCTCATTGCGGTGATCGACGTTCCTTCTTGCCAAAACTACAACGGGAGCTTGGAGGGTCCTCAGAAGGGAGAGGGAGGCTCCCGCGGAGGTAGAGAGAGAAGGAGTAGGGCAAAAATGAGGTAGGGGATGACCCAAATCGTGCAACATAACATATATATAGCCCCTATTTGAAATGACAAAGTTACCCCTCATTTAAACATTTTCGCAGGATTTTTGGCCTTCGCGACCGGTCGACCACATTGCGTGTACCGGTCGCGGCTACTAAAAATGTTTCTCTGGAATTCGGCGACCGGTCGACCACATTGCGTGTACCGGACGATGCCTATTGGAATGCCCGCTGAACCAACCCGACCGATCGACCGAAATACGTGTACCGGTCGGCCTTACTAAAAATTTAAAGAAAACTTTAAACTTCAATAACTTTTTCGTCTGACCTCCTATTTAGGCGATTCAAGTCTCGTTGGATTCGTAATCGAATTCTCTAATCATAATCTAGGGTCAACCACCTTAAAAACACACTAAGATTTTAAGATAGAATAAATTAAGATTCCAAATCTAATTTAAAATACGAATTTATATTCCGGAAATCTCTTTATAAAATACGGGTCGCTACAGACTAACTCACGTCGAAGTGCCACGAAGAATGCACTAACACACGAGGTGCCACGAGGGATGCACCATATCACGAAGTGCCACGAGGGATGCACTGACTCACAACAATCAAGGACCACATTGTTTGGTCACTCACACACCACATTCACGAATCATGTTATTTAGGTTGGTTGTTTAATATGTGAATTGAGTACATTTACGAATTCATTCTAAGGGAATGCGTTTCCCAACACTAGTGACGAGTTCACTTCAAGGGGACGAGTTATCTCCTAAGTGTGACAAATTCACATATCAATGCCTGATTCCTTTCACCATGATATTTCAACAAACACCTAGGGTGCACAAGTGCACACAAGGGTTTGTGTCACCAAGTACGCCTAATCCATCACCCAACTCATCACTCGTGAGTTCAAAACCACACACAAGGGCCTAACCAAGATTCAACAACTCTAGGAAACCATGAAATCTACTCGTAAACACAAGGTCACCACTGAATTCCACTAATTTAAACACCTAGGACAAAACCCCCAAATTTCCATCACACTCCAATAATTCAATCACTAGTCCTAGACATGAAATTGATTATCACACATCCTCACAATCACCAAGAACTCTCAAATCCAATGGAAGGATGATTCCAATTTCATTCAATCAAAACATGTAAATTTTATGATTTCCCAAAACATAGATTTTATAGAAATTCTTTGAGTTTAATTCTTGAAAACCATTTAAGTGACCTAACATAATTACACAAGCACAAGATAGAAGCATATTTATCTCGAGCTTCAACAATGGAGGAAAACCCTAACCGCGAAGTCCTTAGTGCCAATAGACCTATGCACATAAATGGAAAGATCACGACGATGAGAATATAAATCTCTAAAGAACCAACATGAGAAACTCACTTTCAAAATTGACTTACCCAAAATCTCAAGAGGACGGCATCGATACCTAGGTTGGCGGAAAGCCATTGTCGCGGGGAACAACGTTCCTTCTTCACAAAACTTCAATCGAAGTCCGATTGGCCTTCGAATCCAAGAGTGAAGTGAGAGGGCATGAGGAAGGAGGGGAGGGGAGAGAGAGAGAACCCTAATACTGTTGGGGAAGAAGAGGGAAATGCCCCCAAACCGACCAAGTGTTGTATATATACAACCCAAGCAAAAATGACCCAATTTCCCTTAATGAAATTCTACAGAATAGCAGTTGCACCGGTGCACACGAAACCTGCATCGGTGCAACCTCCCCAAATCTAGGCCAAATTACAGACCTGCACTAGTGCAAGAATTTGCTGCACCAATGCACCCTTACCCAAAACAAATCAGATGCATTTTGCATTGGTTGTGCACCGATGCAAAGGGACCTACACCGATGCACAAAGAACCTGCACTGATGCAACTGGTTTCCAAAACCAACATGAGCTTTATGCATTGGCATTGCGCCGATGCAAAGACCAGAAAACATCCTACACCAGTGCAACAAGATCCTGCACCGATGCAAACCTAAACAGAAGGAAAAAAAGTGCCAAGGCCCCCCCGGGCCACCCCGAAATGCACCGAAACGATTACGAACATCCAAGAGTGAATCGACCACATTCTAAGTGAAGTTTCGTGTAATGCCTATATTCTTTAAATAATTTTATTAAATGATATAATGGTTATATCGTGTCCCCATTATGATATTTGACGGTTCGGGGTAGTTAGAGTCCCCGGTATAAGCTCGGTGCAACGCCGAGTCATTCCCGCAATGCGACGAGGGCATTGTAGACCCGTTACGACCTAAAATAAATTCTGGAATCTGAGAGTATTCTTCACCAATGTCGTATAGAATTCATTACGAACCCAACGCAACTTGAATCACCTAAATCGAAGATCGGATGAAGAAGTTATGGCCAAAATACTCCGCAACAGTTTTTCCCCCTTATAAGTGGCAGAGAGGTTCGTTATCTATAACGACCCGGTCCGTTATTGATAACGGACTTTCTCCCTAGAAAAACCAGAGAAGTTGGTTATCGATAACGACCCACTCCATTATCAATAACGGATATGCTCCATAGAAAAACCAGAGAAGCTGGTTATCGATAATGACCCACTCCGTTATCAATAATGGGCATGTTCCATAGAAAATCCGAGAAGTTCGTTATCGATAACGACTCGTCCGTTATCGATAACAGTCCTGTTTCGGGAGATTTATAAAGGGCTTTTGGGTCATTTTTCCTTGGGGGTATATATGGCACCCCATATCCGATTTTTTCCATTTTTCTCCTTCTTCCCCATTCTTTTAACCCTAAAGCTCCCTTCTCTCTCCTCACCTCCATTAATGGAGTTTCTCTCTCTCTCTCTCTCCTCCATATCTCCACTTTCCAAAGCTTGGATGGAGAAAACCCAAGAACAAAGATTGTCCCCCTCCATGAGAGCTCTCCGGAACACCCATCATATTTTCCATTCCTTCAAGTTTTGAAGTTAAGGCTTGGATGAAGATTATTGGATCAAGAAAGTGCAAGGAGGAATGTAGTTCCCCTCGGTGAGAGCTACACGATGTCCATCATATTTTTATCATCCGGCTACTTTTGGAACTCCGGTGACTTTCCGGCGAGGAGATATGGAGTTGCAGTCATCATGGACGTTATAGAGAGCGAGGAGATCTACGCGGTAGCGGATTTGGATTGCGGCGGTGCAGTGGACATTTCCGGTGACTTTTTCCGGTGACTTTTGTCGGCGATGCTCCGGTGGGTAGATTCTTAACTCCTATTAAGTATGTGTGTATGTACGTAGGTTTGATTGAATAATCATGGTTTGTGTGAATTATATTTAATGACCTAGGGTTGCTCGTTAGGTGTTCGATAAAATGCCCGAGAGGCTTGCGAATCCAATTGATGGGGTCCTAGGATTGAATCATGGTCAATTGAGTTTAGATATCACTTGAGGTTAACGTGTGTGTCACGTGTTTGATGATTTACCCGTGAGAGGGATGATTGGTGTATTGGGTGATTGATGGGAGGATTGGTGACCATTAGAGTCTAAGGTCGTCAAGTGTTCGACGAAACGCCTTTTGTGATTCAAGTCGTATCTTGGGGTCATAGTGATATCGAAATAGTCATAGGACCTAGATGTGGATCAATTGGGTACGTTAAATCTTAAAGGGGATAATAGGTCGCTTGGAACTTAAGGGATACTATGTGTGTAACGGTCATTCCAATTGGGCATTGAAGTGGAATGTGGGTGTTTAAGCCACCTTCCCTCGTGGTATGATAGGTTTGGGCATTCCTTAGTCCCATTATGGTAAATATTGGTCTTGAACCCTTGGTTGAGGTTGAATAGTATTGGTGGTTGCCTCCCTTGGATTGGCCAAGGTGGAGTGTGTGATTGAGGAACTAAGTAAGGAGTTCAATGAAACCAAATGAATATCAAATATAGAGGTTTTTCTCCATGAGGGCTACTCGTACTCAACCTTGAATCCATCACATGCAAATTATGAAATGAAAACGGGAATGACGATTACACTTGTTGGATTACTAGCGATTGCTAGGAGATACTACATACATAAATGAACTTATGCAATGAAGAAATATTGGAAGAAAATGGTTACAAGCCTTGGTTAGGTTTAGTAACATTGATAAAAGAAACGATGACTCACGAATGAAATTGATGACCACATGTATTATTAGATTGTTTCTATGCGGGAATGTACTTGATTTTTGGGATTCCCGACATAGTAAACTTGTGATGACGATCCGGGAATGTACTTGATTTTTAGGGATTCCCAGAATAATATTTGTAACAACAATACGGGGATTGATATGTTCTTATGTGAGAATGTACTTGAGTTTTAGGGATTCCCGGGATGGTCGCTCCATCCACGACTTTGTGCACAAAGGGGGCTACGTGAGCCCTCCCAACGGCCTTTGGGGAAGACGGATTAGGATTGGCTAGTATGTTGATGAGCTACTAGACCAACCTTACCCTATCAACGTTACAACGATATTTGGATAAACTCGGAATGTACATGATCTTTAGGTATTTCGGGATTTATCATAAAGGATGAATAAAATATACAAATAAAGAATGTACTTGATTTTTAGGGATTCCGGGAGTTGCACCAAATTGACGAACTATAGATAAATATGGGATGTACTTGATCTTTAGGGATCCCGGGATGTATCTAGAATGATGATAAAATACATGAACGGGATATATTTGTCATGGAATTCCAAATTACACTTTAAAGTGGGACAAAAGTAAGAATGATGATCTAAATCATATCGGGATGGACTTGTACTAGAATCCCCTTGGCACTTGATAGTGTGCGATCTTCGGAACCAGAAGAGAACGTTTCTGATAGGTTGTGTGGACACTCTTCATTGTTATCCCTTGTGCTATACTTGCACACCTTGGTTAGTTATCTTGACACGATACTGGTTTAGAATCCTTAGTTGATCCTTGGAGTTGCTTGGCCATAGTGATGAGACTATTTGAGTTGTATTAAGAGGTTGCCTTTGGTTGGATTTGGGATGTTATACTCGTTATACTCATTTGGCGTTACGACCTTGGTTGGATATATATGTTGGTAATATGCCTACGTTACTGTTGCCTTGAGTTAGGCTCTCACTACGTGCACTTGTTTTTGTGACTGTTCTTGTACTTGTTTGTGGACACGTAGGCACGCACCACATGTGCATGCTTGATAGTAGTTATGGGTTTCTCACTGAGCCGTGGTTTGCTCAGACCCTCTTTCTTTTCCTTTTTCTAGTCTGTGTTGCAGGACTAGGTGGCCTTAGAGTTGGAGTCAGCTGCTGGATTTTCTTGAGTTAGGCAGGGCAGTTTCAGCTACAGCTTGCACCCTTCACCTCAGCCTCAACTGAGCTTTGTTCAGTACTTTCATTGTGGGTTGTATCTTTACCCTTGTACTGTAGTTTCAGTTTTAGTTCAATTGTACTTGTACCTGACTTTTTCAGTACTTCAGTTGTAGCCGACTTCGGCATTGTACTTTGTTTCCGCTTATAGTTCCCGGCCTTGAGTTTCTTGTTTTGCCCTTGTGGCTAGTTGACACTTGTTTTAGAAATTGTTGACTCTTGGGTTAAATGATAAGAAAAAATTTTATTCCGCATTTTTATTGGTGAGTTTGGTAGGGGATGTTACAACTTGGTATCAGAGCTTAGGTTGGTAGGTCCGAGTTAGGGGACCACGTGATTGATGGAATTTGTACTTGAAGTATGAGATTGAGGAATATGATGTGATGGGTTGAAGTAGTGTTTTGGAACTATTGTGTGTGTCTTAGACACCTATGAGACTTACCTCGAAATCTAATTAGAAGGACGCCTGATCAACGTTCCCTTCTAGTGTGAAGTCTTGGAGAGTCGAATAGAAAGTACAATATAACAAAATGTTAGGAGGTAGAGTTAGTGGTGAAGAAGCTAGTAGTGGACCATAGGATGTCGGGTCACGCTCTAAGTCATTGAGGTGTGTTGACTAACGCGTGAGTTTTATATCTGACGCTTGTTTGCACCATGTTATTTCTTGTTGTGTGATTTTCAAGAAGCAAAGGAATGGAAAAATCAGACAGATGAAGGGATTGTTCAAATAAGGGAAATGTGAAATGTTTGATGATAGTAATAACTCAAAGAATAATTGGCCGGTGACGTAGGTGATTGAGGTAATTTCAGGTTGGGTATGACTTTAAAATTTTGAAAAGTCAACTTCATATGATTTTGGGCGAGTGGTAATGCCTAGTGAAACAACATATTAGGCAATAGATGTTGAGAGTGTTGATGATGTTTTGGAGTTAATTGAGGAGAAAAAGGTGAGGGTATCATCTTATGATTGTAAAGGGTGAAATGGTTTATTTATGGGAAGTTATTTGATGTTAATTGTTGGCACCTATATTGGGTAATACTGATTGTGACTAGAAGTGAAATTTGGGGAAAAGTGGGTTAAGGTTTGAGGTGATTATTTTCGTATAAGAGGCGATGGATTTATGCTAATAAAGGCATATGTAAAAAAGGGACAAAATAAGAAGAGTATGGAAGTGTATGAGGTGAAACTTGTGGTTTGAGCAAAGTACGCTATATAGTTGGTGAATGCAGAAGAGATAGAGTGTTGTAAATCTAAGAGTAATGTGATGGTTGGGGTGGCAATTAAATTATCATATTTTAGGAAGTGGGAATAAAAAACTTGGTGAATGTTGCTTGAAGGGATTGCATTGTGGTTGTTTAAAAAGAGGTTAAGTTGAAATTGAGAGGAATTGTAAAACACTTGGGTAATGAGGACAAGGGTGTCCAGGCACATGATAAGATCACGAAATAAATTTGTAGATTTGGGTTGGTGAATAATGATCATTAAGCGGTATTATATTGCCTTGAAGGTGAATTGGAGAATATTTATGCTAGAGTTGTATTCTCACAGGGAATGGTGAGATAGTTTTCTTGTTACAGCGAGGAAAGAAGTAGGTGTAAATCGTCAATTGGGTGTGCGAGATCAAAGGTTTCTTAGGATATGTTTCAGTAGAGGAGTACCTTATTATGGATGGAAGTGTGGGCTAAGAACATTCAAGGGTTCAAATGTTCAAGTGCAGTGAATTTTGTCACAAGGCAGCTCCATGTTCACAACGGAGTTGGATGACAACAACAATTTTCAAGAATGATGCAAGTGGAACAATCAAAAGTGCAACATGTATATGTTTACTGTTTTCCTACGTATTTACTTGAGAAAGTATCACATTATTCATGTAACCACTACCGTGTAAATTTTGCAATTTCGGGAAAGTATGCATGTTACTCTAAAAGATTTAATAACTTCGTTAACTAGCACAAAATGGTGGTTCACCTATGCTAATGCTAAGTTATAGTTGAACATGTGGTAGAGATTTGTCAGCAGCCGTTTTTCTCAGTCGAAGCTCTGTTCGACTGAAAAACGTCAAAACACTTTTAAAATCAAAAATCAAGTTCTTATAATTCGTACTCTGAAGTGAAAGCTTGCAGTAGCTATCAGACTCGGATTTAAAAAATAATTTATGACCCGAGTCATGCCGGATCATTTAATATTCTTTGGAACTTTCCAAACAAAATAAATAAATAAACAAAGAAAATAAATAAAATGATTTCAAAACCGGTTGAAGTTCTGTCCGACCGGAAAATACAAAAATACAGTCGGAATTCTATCCGACTGTAGAAAATCATTTTCAGCCGAAGTTCTGTCCGGTTCACAAATAATTCTTTCTTATCGGGCCGGAATCTGCCCGTCAACAACTATCCCTCATTTATCATTTAAAATTTTAATTCATTTCATTCATAATCAGTAATAATTATTCTTTTCTTTAGCCAAGAAAATAATTGATTTCGGAATTCTGAAAAGATTTACTTTTGAAAATTGAAAGTACCGAAAGGGCGAGTGGGGTGCCTAACACCTTCCCCATTCGTAATTTAATTCCCGAACTTCGAATTTCTGGTTCGCAGACATCTTTTCACACAAAAAGATATTTTATTAAAATAAAATGACATCTTTTTGAACATCCATTTCAAGTAAAAATAACGGTGACTTGGCACACCCAGAATAAAATGCCGAGTGGCGACTCTGTCAATTTAAAAATCGGCACACTCAGGCCATCACCCATTTGCAAATAAACCCCCATTTTGAATAAATTCCATCAGCGCGGATTCTCCCGTCCCGGAAAACGACTCCTCCCAAAGAGGGGAGACGAGGGAAGGACAGGAAAATTTCCTGGCGCGACAATTGTTGTTCAGAATCTTAAGATGATTTTCTCTCTTGAGTGAAGTGTGTGTCATA
This sequence comes from Monotropa hypopitys, assembly GCA_002855965.1. Lineage (NCBI taxonomy): Eukaryota > Viridiplantae > Streptophyta > Magnoliopsida > Ericales > Ericaceae > Monotropa > Monotropa hypopitys. The sequence goes on from NMUG010007044.1 coordinate 8,454, forward strand.
GCAGTTATCAGCGTAATTTCCAGGTAGATCTTGTGAGGAAATTTCTATGAGAGATGGTGTTTACTCGTTCTGTGGTTAGAGAGAGGTTGTTAAAAGGCAGTGGTAAGTTCGGCTACATCCAACATAATATGGGTATCAAACTAGTAGGAGAGCGCTGATGATGACTAAAAGTCTTAAAGAAGTTGTTCTTATAATAATCGGTATGAGTTGGAATTGGGATTTGGAACGAAGTGTTCTTGTGGTAACTCTATGGTAGGTCTTGTTGTTTGGCAAGGAAATAAGAAATCGCGTTGATGTTATGGGAGTTGTGGTTAGAAGCAATAGAGATAGAAAATATTCGATTGCTAGGAATTGAGTTCCATCGAGGTTAAGGAATGCTGAGTTGAAGGAAAGGAGTATAGTACCACCTTAGTGTGAAACTACGAGAATCTCTTGGGTAGACCAGATCATAGATTGCGTGAAAACCTTTGTGGTGATAGTAAAAATTTGAATTAAAAGCCATGAGGATATGGAAGAGTAGAGCTATGTTCTTGGAGTAGAATTTTGGGATGGTAAGAGAAGAATTGGGTTGATCTTATTATGTTCATCATGCATGGATAAACTTATAGTCGTTTGGTATTTCTAAGAGCAAGTTGTCAAAGGCATTGCGATGTCAGGTTCGTGGGTATCATTGATTGTAGAGTGCTAGTGTCGTTGTGAGAAATCTTGACGTTCATAATGAGAAATTATATTGGTAATATTTGGGATTGGAAATGTTGTTCCGTGTTACAAATCAATTGTGGGAATAGGAAAAGAAACGAAATAAGACGGGGGTTACGGATGTGAAATTGTGGGAAGTGGAACTTGTCGAATTTTTGAAAGATACAACTTTGTGTCGAAAAGGGGAGAGTTGTGGAAGAAAATAGTAGTAGATTCTACGGTTTGGTTGGTATAAGTATCTAAGGTGTTTAATTTCGAGGACGAAATTTCCTAAGAGGGGGAGAGTTGTAATACCCGTTTTAACTTATAAATTATTTTTAATTAATTCTAAATCTTTTAGAATGAGAAGTGGGGATGACAGAAGTTTTAAAGAGGATTTTTAGAGAAATCAAGTATTTTTATATAATTGTGTTTATATAAAATGTCCAATTTATACAAAAATTGTATATAAGTAAGGAGGATGGCACACAAGGGTATTAACCTTTTTAATTTAAGGGCAAATAGGTAAATTGCATTAAAAATCTGATTTTAGGGGTTGGGGAATCTCCCAAATCCCTTCATTATGAAAAACCTAGAGATGGGAGGCTAGAGAGGAAGAGAGAGAAGGGCAAAGAGAGTTGGGCAAATCCAAGGGCATTTGGCAAGAAATTGGAAGAAGAATCCTTCTTCAATCTTAATCCACACGTAAGTACGAATCAATTTATGTACATATCATTCTCAAATCACTTCAGATTTGAAGTAGATCGAGGTTTTGGTTTCAAACTCGTTTTTGGGGAAAACCTAGGAAATTGGGTTTTTTAATTCTTGAAATTGGTTGTGATTGGAGGTTGTAATGGAGTCCCATTCAAATATATAATGATCCTAGATGTTAAGAACATTTAGTAGTTGTTGAATTTGAAGTTTGGAGGTGTTTGGAAGTGTTTAGAACGAGTTTGGAGAAGTTTATAACGTTTTTCTTCAAAAATCACGAGTCTCAGAAATCGCATCAGAGGGGGTGGCAACCGGTTGGGATGTTGGGTCCAACCGGTTGGGATGAAGAGGTGCCGACCGGTTGGGAGGGTCAGGCAACCGGTTGGGATGTGTAGAGGGTTGGCCAACCGATTGGCCAATCGGTTGGAGGATCGGTTGGGGCTGGGTGATGTCAGTCCCGACCAGTTGGGAAGTCAGTCCCGACCGGTTGGGAGGTGTTCTGTCCGAACTTTTGGTCAAGTTTTTGGTTGTTGGAAAATGACTAAATGACATCGTAAAGAGATAAGTTTTGGTATGGTAAGACATGTAAATGTTTGATTAATGTCTTTCTATTTATTTACCAATTTATAAGTGCAATGGGGACTGAAATTGGTATCGTTTTGATAGTGACACTAGAGAAAGGCGTTGAGGCCTCCCTCAAGGGCAAGGAAAATGGTTTGAACCTGGCAAGGGGAAAAGGTTTGATCAACGGCTCTGGTGAGTGTATGAATTTGGTATATTGAGAGTACTTTGCATGTTTTTCAAAGTGCATGATCTTGTTAGTTTAATTGTTAAATGCTTTTATGCATGATTGATTGAACGTATTAGAGTGTTGCACTAAATTGGGGGAAATGCATGGCATTTTGCATATGTGTCATATGCATGATTTTATGGAAAAATCATTGAAGGTTATTATGCATATTTTTATGCTATATGGAGTAAAAGATGGGAAATGGATGGATATGAGCCTTCATGGCCAATATAGGGAAACAACCTTTTTTGATGCGGCAAGTCGAGGTCAATACTGCGGGTTGACGGCTTGTACGTATATGTCGAGGTTGTGACTGCGGTACAACGACATATTATCAATGGGTCGAGGTCAATTGATGCAGGCGTCAATGGAATTGGCGGCTGCAACCTTCTAATCGCTTGTTGATTCGGCAGAATACCAAGGGATCAGGCAACAATCTACGTTGATTTGGGGAAAATACCGTGAGATTGGAAGAAAGAGGCAAAAGCTGCACTCTAGAGTTTTCAATATAATCAATGGTGCCTCAAAACGTAGGCATACAAGCATATAAATACTGAAAGCACAAAACCCTAATGGCCTAAAATAGTCTGGGCCTAAAAACAAGAAACAAAGCCCAAAACAGGCGGGCTGAAATAAGCAAAAGCTGTCTAAAACAAGCGAGCTAAAATAAACTCTGCTAGAGGCCTAATTTTGAAGATCTAAATCAGGCCCAACATGGCATAGCAGTGGAACACCATATGCATCTTTCCGTTAGCTTTCCAACGGTATATTATGGGCCTCAATCGGAGTTAAACAGCCCAAGTTGTGGCTGTTTTACCAACAGCACGTGCATAACGTCGCCCCCGGGTCTCCAAGTAAGCATCCGCAATGCTATCCGCATCATCCTCCCCAGCTTGAAAAGAATTCGACCTCGAATTCGCTCCCCCATCATCATCCTCAGAACTGTATCCCCGGTATGGAATGAGATGCTTCACATTGAACACATTAAAAGTGTGGACATGGCTAGGCAGCTTCAGCCTATTGGCATTAGCATTGATCTTCTCAATAATCTCATAGGGACCAACCTTTCGAGCAGCGAGCTTGCTGTACTCGTGCACCGGAAAGCGGTCCTTTGTCAGAATAGCCCATACATAATCCCCCACGTTCAATTCTAGCAATCTCCTCTTCTTGTCAGTTGCTTCTTTATACTTCGCTGACGACTCCTGCAAATTCTGCTGCACCCGCTCATGTATTTCCTGCAAGTCAGCAATAAAATCACCAGCCTTCTTATGCACCTTTGTCAAATTACCTACAGGTGCTAGGTCAATGGGAGCTCTAGGTTGGAATGCATAGTTGGCATAGAAAGGGCTGACACCTGAACTGCGATTCTTAGATCGATTATAAGCAAACTCAGCCTGGTATAATTTTTTCTCCCATGACTTTTGGTTTTCCCCAACTAGGCATCACAGCAAGTTGCCCAACGATCTATTCACCACTTCAGTTTGGCCATCCGTTTGAGGATGGTAGGCACTGCTAAAGTCCAGCTTGGTGTTGGTCAAGCATCTCCAAAAATGGCTTAGGAACTTGGAGTCTCGGTCAGATACGATGGATGTGGGCAGCCCATGAAGGTGATACACTTCCCGAAAGTATAACTGAGC
>NMUG010007045.1:0-12268 GCA_002855965.1 Monotropa hypopitys
CCTAGAAAGGTTTCAGGAAATGTAAGTCAAGGAGAGGTAACAAAAAAAGAATATAGTCAAGGAAGCTCTGTGGGTTCATCGGTGACCATGAGATGTTTTAGATGTGGATCAACGGATCATTTGGTAAGAAATTGTTCGATAGAGGGTGCGGAGCCGAGAAAGATTAAGTGTTTTGGTTGTTGAGGGGTGGGCCATATTATGCCATATTGTCTACATCGGGGAATGCCAACATCAGCATTTGTGGGTGTTCGGGGGTAAGCCTTTCTTGCGGTGGTTTCCGGTCGCTAGCGGTGGAGATAGGCTAAGCTGTAAAAGAGAAAACGTTAGGCTACCGGCAAATGTCGTCGATAAATCCCCCGATGGCTAAATCAACAAAATTTGTATAGAGAGAAAGCAAATGGACAGAGTTTGGTCTAGGAGAGAATGTGTACCTCTACATTGAATGCTCTCTCCCTTATGAAGGGCGATCGACGAGTGTAGGATACGTGCTTCGGCATGAATGAACCATCCATCTGCACAATCGGACAATGTGCCTGTCCCTCTGTGTGCCACATCGATCGACCGACAGGTCGGTCCGGACAGTGTTAGGTGGCGCCGCCTGATAGCATTGGGTGGCAGAAAAGCTGAAAAGTATGTGTGGCATGCTGCGGGAATCATGGAAAAAAGCTGATCTCTATGTCAGGCGTGTGTTTGCCATGTGCGCAAAACCTGAGATGCTGTCTTTCAAGGGAATCTTTCCTGCAGTCGAGGTATTTGTCCTGTTTGGCCGAAGGACACCCTTCGGTACGGTGAACCGTTGGCAGGGGGCTGTTTCCGTGCAGTAAACTATACGTTTCGAAGTGATCCCCGGGGGAGCCCCCCGTCGACCTTCGCTCTTGCTCGGTCGCATGACCTTGGCTTGCTGTATCATCGCCTGGGCACCACCTCTGAGCTGTGAGCCTCCAGTGCCGGAGAGAGCCCCAGGGAGGTCCTGGCGTCGATTCTGACTTGCTCGACCCTTGATAGTTGGCCTATGCTCTGGTCCTCCCGGAGAAGGTCGTGGCTCCGGCCTTAGATTGGTTCGACCCCCAACAATAGCCCCTCAGCCCCTTTGGCCAGGGCATTTTGGCCGAAGCGGGGTTGATTTGACGCAGAAGGAATATGCTGGTGCCGAAGAGAAGGAGTGCCGGACCACTAGATTGTCTTGGAAGTTGGACCTCTGACAACTTTTTCAACCGTCAGTTTGAATTCGATTACGTGTCGCCTTCTGTGTCGATGGCGCATCTGCACAGACGTCATCTCACCAACTGTCAGCCCCAGTGGTCTACACGCACTGGGAATGTCGGGTGAGCTAGCCACGTGGCGAGCTACCATTGGTCGGCTCTGTGGCGGATGGGATATCGTGCGCATGCACGGTGATTGGGCTGTGTCAGCTCACATTTCGAGGTCAGGGGTAATGATGCTTTACGCGTTTTGACCGGCTGGGACGATTCAGCCGGTCACCCGGTATCCCGCCCAGGTCATTGCTATATAAACACTCCTAGGGCTCCATACTTCATCCGTTTGCTTCAGCTTCCTCAGCCCCCAAGCGATTTCCGGCGACCCTTAGGCGATTTTCGGCCACCATTTTCACCAGTTTCCGTCGAGTATTCTTCAAGCTTTTCCAGACACCTTGTTCAATCCAGGTGACTGTTCTTCCCTTCTCTCTATGCGCATTCACTTTTCTCTTTGATTTTGCATTGATTTAGCGATGTTTTGCCTTGGGATTCACCTCCCACGCCATCTATGGAGCCTGGAAACTTTCTGAACGTTTCTGGGTTCCATGGGTGATGACGAACATATTCAAACTGTTCTTGGCCGAGCCGAACTCGCCTTGGCTGTTGGTTGAAGGCCTAGCCAAGAGCCTTCCTTTGCTTCACAACATGGGTAGATGCCGGACCGACTAACGGTGTCGTACTATTTGTTCTCTTTCAGATGGCGCCGAAGAAATAGTCTGACAAATTTCGACGGCTGCTAGATATAGAGTCTGATATCTGGGACTTCAAAGAGGAGCACGATATACCGAACGATGTTCATATTTCCTTGGCCCCGATAGGCGATTTGGAGCCGGGGCCGTCACACATTCACGTCCCCATCCTTGCCGTACTAGAGGGAGGTGTACGATTCCCCTTCCACCCCATACTTTCTGAGTTCTTCTACAAACTGCACCTGACGCCGTCCCAGGTGACGGTGAACACCTTCAGGATCCTTATAGGGATAGCTCGGCTGAACGAGACCCTTCGGCGGGAGGACCGACTCTCTTTCGATGACATCTTTGGCTGTTACAATGGTCAGTTTTAATAAGAGGTCGAGGAAATATTACCTTGACCAGAGACCGCTCCAGACCGGCCTGATCGCTGACTTGCCGGACTCTGACAAGTATTTCGACGACATTATGATCATCTCAGGTGCTTTTGACTTGCCGAGGGGGGAATACTGAATTTCTTTCAAAACCAGAGCCCCAGGTTAGTTTATGTTTGGCCGTATAAAGTCTTCGGCTTTATGAGCTTGTTACTGACTTGTTTCTCTGATTTTGCAGACATCGGTACCCTCTCCAGCTTCAAGTTTTCGGCCGACGTGGACAAGGTTAAAAAGATCTTCGAGCTTCCGAGTGAGTGACGCTCGGCGCCAACTCTGCTCGGGTATACTTCGTCGTATATCCACACCCTAGGCTCTCGGTCAGCCATAGCCGAAGCATTCGCCGCTCATCCTCCTGAACCTTCCTCCTCTTCAACCACAAGAAGAAATGCCTCCCCGCAAAGTTATTGATCTGGAGGCCGAGGCTCTCGGTGCCGACCCTACTACCGTAGATGTCGAGCTTTTAGTGGCTATCACAAAAGAGGTGCCGGTGGCTTGGCCTAGAGTTGCCCCTACTACCAACGAGTTGAGGGATGCTCGTGCTCAGAAGAGGGCTAGGCGGTCCGATGATGGGATCCCTATCGAGCATTCGGTAGCTGCCGTAGGGAAGGAAGTCACACCAGATCCTGCTACTACCGAAACAACAGGGTCTTCACAGAGGGTGGTGCCGGCATGGATGCCCAAGCTTTCTTTTGAGGGCTACGAGCCTGTCGATACCGACTTGGTCTCGGAGAGCCCCCAACCGTGGCGATGGCGCTACTCCAGGCATTTTCTTTGCCGAAGGAAATGGAGAGACTTCCCAAAGGCCCCCGGACCTGCTTCTGGCAGATGACGTACCACGACGCCATGGTAAGACCAATTGTTGATTGCTTTTATATTCCATCTTCCGCTTTGACACTGGTGTATTGACCCTTGACTTTCTTTGCAGATGATGGCTGCCGGGGTTGGCGTGGACCAACACATATGTGACCTCCACGCTTTTTCTCGCCTGGCAAAGAAGGAGGTCGAGGCGAGCCTCAAAAAGCTTGAGGATGCTAAGAGCTCCTCGACCGAGCTGAGCAACAGGGCGAAGGCCCTTGAGACCAGTGTCGAGATGAAGGATGCCGAGCTAACCATCAAGGATGCTCACATTGCTGCTGGAGATGTCGAGATCTCCAGGTTGAAGGCTGAGGCGGCGTCGGCGCGGGCCGAGCTGGAAGAAGCAAAGAAGAGAATGGCTGCTGATGAGGAGAGCCATTATAACAGGGGGTTTGATGATGCCGAGGCTGAATACCGCGGCCAGTTGAGTTGGCTGAATGAGAAACTCTTCAAGAAGGACTGGGTCTACGCCATGGTCTCGATGGGGGTCGAGGATCATGCTTCGGCGATGGGGGATATTCCTCTCATAGCGTTGGCCAAGGGCGTGGCTTGACTGAAATCTGCACTGTCGGCACCTGAGGCGACAACTGCTACTGGGACCGAGCCTACTGGGGCCGATCCTACCGTTCCTAATGCATGATGTGTTTTTTGTACTCTTTTCTTTTTTTGTTGAAGATTTCAGACCGAGCCGACCTGTGGCCGGTCCTCACTCCTTCTATGAATTTTTTTTTAAATTTCTGCTAAGTTTTTTGTCTGCACGGCTACTTCTTTCATACTTGACACGTGCCCTTCTTCCCCCAGCCAAGGAAAAGGTTTTGTTGAGTCAAAGCTTTGATCTCGGCTCGACATCGTATTTCAATCGCTTGTGTTTTGTGAGCTGCTCCAGCTCTATACCGAAGTGACACTTAGACTTCTTGATGAGTTGGAACTTGATTGGTTGCTTCGGCAACTGCTGGAGCAATACATGTACATTTTTTAGATAAATGCAAACTTGGGGGTTGTTTCTGTGATTGCACCGAAGCAACCCCTGTACACTTTGTAGGTAAGCGAGAACTTTGATGATTACTTCGGCAATACCACCGAAGAGCTGCATGCACGTTTTATAAATGAACGGCAACTGTAAGCTACTTCGACAATGCCACCGAAGAGCTGCGTGCACATTTTATAGATGAATGGCAACTGTAGGCTGCTTCGGCAATGCCACCGAAGAGCTGCATGCATGATTTATAGATGAACGGCAACTGTAAACTACATCGACAATACCACCGAGGAGCTGCATGTGCGTTTTATAGATGAACGGCAACTGTAGTTCCTTCGACAATGCCACCGATAAAAAAGACAGCCAAAAATCTTGATAGAAGAATTTCATTGATTGAATGAGGGCCCTAGGTTAGATTACATGTCGGCTAGTGATAATACCACCTTAGGTTAGTAGCATTCCACGGCCTCGGTATTGGCCTCCCGTCCAGTTCTTCAAGTCGGTAAGCCCATTCCCTGCCTGGCCGACCACTCTGTATGGACCTTTCCAGTTGGGATCGAGTTTGATGTCAGAACTCTTCTTCTTGTTTCCCATGACCTTCCTTAGGACGAGGTCATCAATCTTGAAGGCCCTAGGCCGAACCGTCCGTGTGAAATTCCTTGCCACTCCTTGTGGGTAGGACGCTAGTCTGATCATGGCCGAATCTCGTATTTCTTCAGCAAGGTCTAGGTCCTTCTCAATTGCTGCGCTGCTGGTGGCTTCGTCAAATGCTTCGGTTCAGATAGTTGGCAGCCCGACTTCCAATGGGATGGCTGTCTCCATGCCGAAGGCTAGTGAGAATGGGGTTTGCCCTGTAGAGCACCGAGGAGTTGTTCGGTAGGCCCACAGGATGTTGGGAAGCTCTTCGGCCCATCTTCCTTTCGCTGTTTGAAGTCTTCTTTTGATGTCGCTACTGATCGTCTTGTTTGATGCTTCAGTCTGGCCGTTGCCTTGTGGGTAGTGGGGGTGAAATTGTAAAATTTGATTCTGTGCTCGACACAGAAGTTGGTGAAGTGATTCCCCACAAACTAAGTGCCGTTGTCCGAGATGAAGGCGTAAGGGATGCCGAAGCGAGAGACAATATTCTTCCAGGCAAATCTCTTGATGTCCTTATCTTCTATAGTGATTAGAGGTTCGGCCTCCACCCACTTAGAGAATTAGTCCGTAACAGTGATCAGGAATTTGAATCCGCCTGGTGCCGTAGAGAGCTTGCCGACGATGTCCAAGCCCCACTGAGCGAAAGGCCATGGACTGGTCAAGGGCGTTAGCTCTTCGGCAGGCTGCCTGATAATTGGGGAGAACCTTTGGCAGGCATCGCATCTCTTCACTATCTCCTCCACATCTTCCATCATCTTTGGCCACCAATAACCCTGAGAGATGGTCCTGTGAGCAATTGACCTCCTCCTGTGTGGGCTCCGCAGCTGCCGGTGTGGAGCTCTTGCAACACTCCTTCCACCATCGTCGGATGTACATAGAGGAGGTACGGTCCTGAGAATGACCGTCTGTACAGCTTTGACTGAGGGCCTAACCAGAACCGAGCCGACTTGTGGACGATTCGGTGGGCTTCCCTTTTATCTTCTGGTAGAGAGCCGTCTTTCAGGAATGAAATAATGGGGTCCATCCAACTGGGACCTTGACTGATGAAATAGACTGTGGTCTACTTCGGTGCTTCTATGCTCGACTGATCCAAGCTCTGGATGCTGATTGTCGTCTGCTCTCTGGTTTCGGTTGCTGAGGCTATTTCTGCTAGGGCATCGGCATGAGCATTTTGTTCTCTGCCAACCTACTGGATTTGGAATTGTTTGAACAGCCCCAGCTTCTCCTTAGCTTTCTGCATATATCTTCCCATCCGCTCGTCTCGGCACTCGTAGTCTCCGTTGATCTGGTTAACTACGAGCTGAGAGTCATTGTAGATCTTGAGGCTTTGAATTTCCAGCTCTTCGACGACCTTTAGTTCGGCTAACAAGGCTTCGTATTCTGCTTCATTGTTGGAAGCACTAAAGTTGAGTCGGAGGGAATGTTCGTGAGTGACGCCCTCGGGAGAGATGAGGACGACTCCGACACCATTCCCTCTACAATTGGAAGCGCCGTCGACAAACATTCTCCATGAATCTTGATCCGGCACTGGTTGTGGCCGAACTTGATCGGCAATGGCTTCTTCGGCCTGAGGATCCTGTGGCCGAGGAGAGAATTCCGCAATGAAGTCGCCCAGGATCTGACCCTTGATGTCTGTCTTTGAGTGGAATTTGATGTCGAAATTTGCTAACTTGACGACCCACTTGGTGATTCGATCGGATTGGTTGGCCCATTTTAGTAACACCCGAAGGGGAACTCGGTCAGGATCACAATAGTGTGCGCCTGGAAGTATAGTGCAAGTTTACTGGAAGCAATAACCAGAGCATATGCAAGTTTTCCAAGATGAAGATATCTGGTCTCTGCGCTGATGAGGGATTTGCTTGCTAAATAGACCGGTAGCTGCTCGAGCCCTTCTTGCCGAACCAAGACTGAGCTGACGGCATGTGGAGTGACGATAACATAAAGGAAGAGCTCTTCCCCTGCATTGGTTTGGAAAGAAGGGGAACCGAAGAGAGATATTCTTTGAGGTGGCCAAGGGCTTCCTTGCACTGCTCGGTCCAAAGAAAATGCCGTCGACTGTTCTTCTTCAGGACTTCGTAGAATGGTCGGCACTTGTTTGAGGATCTACCGATGAACCGGTTGAGGGCGACCACCATTCCTGCGAGCTTCTGCACTTCTTTGAGGGTTTTGGGCTCTTCTATCTTTTGAATGGCCGAGATTTGAGAAGGGTCGGTCTCAATACCTCGACATGTGACAAGATAGCCCAGGAACTTTCCCAAGCTGACTCCGAAGGCACAATTCGAAGCGTTGAGCCGAAGCTTGTGTTTCTTCAGTATATCAAATACCTTCTGCAGATCTGCCAGATGATTCCCCTCGGTCTTTCTTTTGACCACCATATCATCGATGTAAGCTTCCATAATATCGCCGAGCTGAGAGTTGAACATTTTAGTGATCATCCTCTGACATGTTGCTCCGGCGTTCTTGAGACCGAAGGGCATGACTCGATAGCAGAACAGACCCTGGTTCTGGTCGAGCATCGCAATTTGGTGATACCCCCAGTAGGCATCCATGAAGCTCATTCTGGGATGTTCGGCCGTTGAATCGACTAGCTGATCTATTCTGGGTACTGAAAAGCTGTCTTTGGGGCAAGCTTCATTGAAGTTAGTGTAGTCCACACAAACCCTCTACTTGCCGGCCTTCTTTTTGACTACCACCGTATTGGCCAACCAGGTGGGGTAGTGAACCTCTCGGATCGCCTGCACTTCAGTCAGACGATCGACTTCTTCTATAACGGCATCGACATGAGCAGCTGTCGATCGCCGGGCCTTCTGGACGATAGGCTGGCACTCCGACCGAACGTTGAGGTGGTGGCTGATGAAGTCAAGATCTACGCTCGACATCTCGTAGGGCGTCCAAGTGAACACCTCCACATTGTGCTTTAGGAAGCTAATCATGACCTCCCTATCTGGTTTGGCTAGTTGTGAGCCAATAAGAAAGAAGCGCTTTGGATCATCGGCACTGAGGGGCACGGTGACAAGGTCCTCAATAGATTTTGTCGAGGCACTTGTACCAACGTCCTCCAGCATCGGCTGATCGGGAATCTCCACCCAGTGGACCTGCTCAGGGGTGACCTTCCCTTTGACAGCATCGATATAGCACTGCTTCGCAGGTGTTTGGTCTCCCCTAAGCTCTTCCACTCCTCTACTGCCGATGAATTTAATGACCTGGTGGTATGTGGAAGCCACTCCCTTGATGCTACGGACCCAGGTTCGGCCCAGGATAGTGTTGTAGGGTGATGGGACGTCGACTACCACAAATTCCACTTTAATGGTGACCGAGCCGATGGTCACTAAGATGAGGATTTTACCAAGCGGCCAGACAGAAGCCGCGTTGAATCCTACTAGTGGCACGTCGGTCGGTTGTAGGTCCTGTGCCTTGTGCCCCATTTTCTTGAACAAGAAATAGTACATTACATTTGCTGAGCTGCCGAGGTCGATGAGGACCCTCCAGACCTGACAGTTAGCAACTTGTAGGGTGACGACTAGGGCATCGTCGTGAGGGTGCTGAACCCTCTCGGAGTCCCTATCTTAAAAAGTTATGGAGTACCTGGAGTCCGACTTTGGCTTCTTCGGCATAGGTTGTACGGCAAGGATCTCCTTTGCATCTATCTGTTGGAGCTCTGACTGAAATTGCTTCTCTCGTTGGTGATCCACCATCCCATGGATCACGTTGATAATGCGCAGGGCCGGCTTGGGATCTTCCTTCAGTACGACAACTGTTTTTTTTGTGTCAATATATTCTCCATGGTGGCCACCAGTGACCAATTCCTCAAGAAAATCCTTGTAGGCCTGGCAGTTAGTTGTCAGGTGCCCTTTTTCTCTGTGGTAGGAGTACCTGAATTTGTCGTTGCCGCCTCTGGGGACTCCCAACCGTTTCTCCAGCCATCTGAAGAACGACTCCTTTTCGATTTTGCAAAGGAGCATGAATGTTGGCTGCTTGATGACGGTAGTGTGGGCCACGAAATCGTACAGTTTGTACGTTCGGGGCTCCCCTGGCTGGACAATGTTGGTCTTTTTCCTCCTAACCACACTGTTGTTAGAATTGTGGCCGGAGCACTACTCGGCCTTCCTCCTCTCCTCCTTGGCCTCTTTGAGTTTTGCATGGAGCTCAATCCTGGCCATGATCTCATTCATGGTGGCCGGAGGGAATAGCAACAGATCTTCGAACTCTCGGCTGGAGTGGTCCAGACCGAGTTTGAATGATGTCACTGCAATTTTTGATTGCAGTCTTCAATTTCCTTGTAGAGGTCCCAATATTGGGCTGCATATTGGCGCAGAGATTCTGACCTCGCTCGCCGAATGCCGAGGAGGGAATCAACCTCTTTCTTCACCTTAGAACTAGTGATGAACCGAGCCAGAAAGGCCGTTGAAAGATCTTTCCAGGAGTGGATGGACCCTATTGGCAGTCGGACAAACCAGTGTAACCCAACCTCACCTAGGCTGGATGGAAATAGCTTGCACATCAAGACATCCTCTCCTTAATAGAGGGACATCATCTGCCTGAAGTAGAGGATATGGGTGTATGAATCCATTTTGGGATCATACTTGTTGAACTTGGGGGAAGAGAAGCCTACCGGAGGTCTTGTGGCTTCAATTTCTGTAGAAAATGTAGAGCAGTGGATTCTATACGGTCGGCACGACTTATAGGTCTGAGATGACATGACCTCCCTTCTTCTCCTCTGAGTGACCTCCTGCTATGAGTAAGGTACCTGACTGTCTCCATGACCGTTGTGCCTTTGGTCCTGGAGTGGAGAAAACTACCGTGTTGGGCGAGGTCTCTGAGCTGCTGGAACTGTATTCGGACTGAGGAGGTCGAAGACAGGTGGCCGATGACTCTCGGCCGAACGTTCGTCCCTATTCTGGGGAGGCGAGACTCGACGCCTGATGCGTCGGTCCTCGTTGACCCTCTGTTGGACATGGACTTCTCCTTCCCTCCTCCCAAGCCTATTCAGGACTGAAGGCATGTCCTGCTCAGACCTACTCCTGCTCTGGGAGGGCGTCTGGTATTCTCACTCATCTGCAGCACAGCTTGGTGTCGTCCTTCTCTTCTTGGTGGCCTCCCTTAGGAGCGTGCATGAGGGCGTCGATCTGGTGATCCCTCTGGCCCAAGTCACCTTCCAACTTATGAATGTATTGCTTGGTGGTGAGCTTGGCCGGGGGGTCAGGGCATGCGTTGGTGTGGTAACTGACGTCATTGGTGCAGGTACACTCGGGAATGCGGACAACAGAGTCTTTCTCCTTTGCAATCCCCTTTCCCTTGGTCCTTCGGCCATCAGAATGGTTTCCCTTGGAGTTCTGGTTTTTTAGGCCATCTTCAAGCTAGAACAGAGGTTTGAGAGTTTGAGAAAGGGTTCCCCAGCAGAGTCGCCAATTGTGTGTGTGGTGGGGAGGTGGTGGTGGTGGTGGTGGTGGGGGTGGTAAGCCTTTCTTGCGGTGGTTTCCGGTCGCTAGTGGTGGAGATGGGCTAAGCTGCAAAAGAGAAAGCGTTAAGCAACCAGCAATTGTCGCATGTGGACCCTCTGATGGCTAAGTCAGCAAGGGTTGTAGAGAGAGAAAACAAATGGACAGAGCTTGGGCTAGGAGAGAAGGTGTACCTCTGCATTGAATGCTCCCCCCTTATATAGGGCCATCAGTGAGTGTAGGATACGCGCTTCAGCGCGAATGAACCGCCCATCTGCACAATCGGACAGTGTGCCTGTCCCCCTGTGCGCCTGATCGATCGGACGACAGGTCAGTCCTGATAGTGTCAGGCGGTGCCGCCTGATAGCATTGGGCGGCAGAAAAGTTGAAAAGTGTGTCTAGCATGCTATAGGAATCACGGAAAACATTGATCTCTGTGTCAGGCGTGTGTCTGCCATGTGCTCAAAACCCGAGATGTTGTCTTTCGAGGGAATCTTCCCTGCAGTCGAGGTATTTGTCCTATTTGGCTGAAGGGGCACCCTTCGGTATGGTGAACCGTTGGCAAAAGTCTGTTCCCGGGCAGTAAACCATACGTGCCGAAGTGATCCCCGGGGGAGCCCCCCCGTCGGCCCTTGCTCCTACTCGGTTGCACGACTTTGGCTTGCTGTATCATCGTCTAGGCACCACCCCTGGGCTGTGAGCCTCCAGTGCCGGAGAGAGCCCCAGGGAGGTCCTGGCGTCGATTCTGACTTGCTCGGCCCCTGATAGCTGGCTTGTGCTCTGGTCCTCCTGGAGGAGGTCGTGGCTCCGGTCTCAGATTGGTTCGGCCCCCAACAGTGGGTACGACTACAACTAAAGATGGGAAGAAGGCTCCGGTCTCAGATTGTTTATAGTTTTACTTTGTTATTTCAGTTATTTATAAACTGTTAATAGCATGAAAATCATGATTAGAAATGAATTAAAAGAGAAAATATAAGAGTAAGTGGAATATGGCGAGTGACTTTTGAGGTTGAGTATGCAGTTGCATTTGAAGTGCGAGTTTGCGATTTCGGGGTCAAAATCATTTAAGGGGGAAAGAGTGTAATAACCGTGCCTGGAAAATAATAAAAGTTGGGAATTTTATAAATATAAAGGTGAAATGGAAAATTTACTTGGAATTAATGAATAAGAGGTGAGATTAAATACATATAAGAGGATTGGGTGTTATTTGAGAAGAATTTGAAGTTTAAGGATGAAAGTGTGTTTTTAGACAAAATCTTATAAAGGGTTACATGTATTTTATTTTGGAACTTATCCAAACTCATTTCTATCCTCCACCGTTTGGAGAATTATCGAGGAGAGAAAGAGAGAGAGAAAGGTTGGGTGATTCTGGGTTTGGCAACTGTATTCTGGTGATTGAGGTATGTGCTATGTGTGTGTATAGTCGTGTGTCTGTATGTGTGTTTGCGGCGGTGAATTGGTTAAGTTTGATTTGGTGATTTTGGATTTGATTTGGGTTTTGGTTTGGCCGTGTGTGCATGATGAGTGGTGATGAGTGATTCTGTGTGTGTGTGTTAATTTTAGAATTTTTGGGTACGAAAATCACTATGTGGTAGAGAAATTGGAGAAGATGAACAGTGGTGTTGTCAATTGAATTAGTCAGATAGAATCCTTTCCCTCTACTGGAAAACCATCTTGGGTTAAAACCCATTTACCGGAAATCCAGAGGTTGGCCAAGGCTAGCACCCCCATTTACCGAAAATTGGCCAAGGCCAATTTCCCATCTACCGGAAAATCAGTAAGTCAACATTTCCATTTTCCAAAAATTGAACCATTTACCAAAAATTCAACTAAGAACAGAGGGCCATTTACCGAAAATTCATTATACCTTCAATTTCCATTTTTAGAAGTTCACCTTTCATTTTTCGGAAGTTGGCTAGGCCAGAGCTTCCTTGTACCAGAAGATGTCTAAGAGCAACTCCAATGGGAGTTGTATATCTAG